>JALPQI010003562.1:0-83307 GCA_025490895.1 Thaumatotibia leucotreta | reverse complement strand
AATAAATAATATTTTGTTACTCATGAATCCCACGATATGTTACTGTCACGATTTTGCTTTATTTTCAGGAAGTTCTTAAGGAAGCAACTCAAAAAACAGGGAAGAAACATGTAAGATCTTTTATCCATTCGATTTTTTTTAAAGAATAAATTAATGAAATCCGTGTCGGCCGTGTGGTGACGGCAGTAAGAATACATTTCTTACTGCCGTCACCACAACCCAACTCCTCCTGCGGTTGTCGTAAGAGTCGACTAAGGGATTGAAGTGTCACTTATCATTATTTGATAAAACATTGATGATGGGCAGCAGCGTCATCATAGTGGACACATTACTGCAATCTTCAATCTGCTTGCCCAGCGTGGCGGTTATGGGTATTTACCTCCTCATGCGTCTATACGCATAGTTAATAGGAGAGGCCTACGTCCAGCAGTAGACTATCATAGGCTGATGATGTATGTAATCAAATCCACAAAATGCCAATTATATTAAAAAATGCCTCATAACGTGTTTCTACCTATAGGTAATATAACAATACAGAATTGATTTACACATTAGCAACCGATCCGTCGATCGGCTATCCGGTCGGTCGGCTCAAAACAAATCGACATTTAAAAAGTTTAATGGCCTATACATCTGGGGCCTATTTCTCGAAAGCTTGTAATTTGTAATACAAGCGGAAGTCCTTATCTAATTAATAGTGTTAAAAAGACATTTCCACTTGTATTACAAGTTACAAGCTTTCGAGAAACGGGCCCTTGATTATAGTGTTATTTTCATGATTCTTTAATATTTTTTACAGAAGAAGTTGAGTTTAGGATATTCGAAGGAAAAAAAGAGCAAAAAGATGTGCATTTTCACTCCCGATAGGGAGTATTGCGTTCAACAAAAGAAGTCACTCCGAATTTAATGTGAGTTTGTTTTGTTCGTATCCAATTCAACACATTTTGAACCCCTTAACGGAATCGAGATTTACCTCAAAAAATTATGGATTCAAACCTCAACGCCATCATGTAGTACAAAAAATTATGTGTAAGAAAAAAATATAAAAATATAGTGTCATAGGGTGGTTGCTTTTGAGACCGGTGCCCTATAAAGCCGCGTTTTCACCTAGTGTTCTAAGCGACCATTCGCTTGTTCGTGGGCTGATGAACGAACATTTTGCTATGTGAATTATTGTTTTCATCTGCCCAAGAACGAACGAACGCTCGCTCAGAACACTAAGTAACGCGGCTTAAAGGGTTAAATGCCAAGAACAACTAAAGGTGTCGTGGGCTGACGCGACTACGTCAGCAAAGCCTAAAGCTGTCACGGTGGGCGCTGTCAAAGCAACTGTTCACCTAACACAAAAAACATGAGTCGAGATATTAATGTGTTTGTCGCAAATTATAACGCGAAAGGAAAAGTGTTGGAAATTTTAATTGTGTCGGTCCTTGTTAATCATAATCATGTTTTTTTACAGGTTACACTTTTTTTATGGTTTTTATTTTTTGTTACATTTATGAATAAATTCTTGTTGAACGGTTCGTTTTGTTACAGGTTCAGTTTGTTCCTCAACGTAGCATAAATTCATTGCAACAATAAACATTTATTGGCAAGGTCTTTGTTTTTTTTTTATCGAATTAATTTAATCCCTTTATTCCACTCAGACAACCAAGTTTGATAACTGGTTAACTAGACGCTCTATTTCTTCCGTGGAATGTGAGTGGAAGTCTAGTTCCATTTTCTTAACCGAGTTTAGCTACTAGTTGTCTAGCGGGAAAGTATCTTCCGCGAAGAAAACTAGTTGTCTGAGTGGAATTGTTCTTCCACGTTCGTAACAGAGTGTGATAAGGCAGTTGTCCAGGGCACAGTGTTTTAAAAACCCTATTTTTGTTTCACCTTCCTTTTTTTACAAAATACGATAGACAATACTATTACAAATATCAGACTAGAACTCCCATCTCATTAGGACGAGTACTTGATTTTTTAAAAATCATCAAAGTTTGCCTATATCCGGGTCATGAAATTAACATTATTTTTTATTTCTTAAAAACAGGTATACTTGATTTTTTTTTGATAATACCACGTAAATGCGGATATAATTCCCTATTATTCGCAATTAAAAAAATAAAATTACCGTTAGTACTTTCGAAGCAAATATTGTTTTTAGACTTTTCGGTTTACATTGAATATTTCCGAAATTCCGCCGTATTAGATGGAGATATTTTAGCACGTGATAGCTCACGTGTATCTTAATCAACTGTGTTTAAATCTCCGTCTAATTCCGTGGAAAATAGGAGATATACATTTTTGAAAAATGTTAGACTAAAAGGCTGGTGCACGGTCGGAACTATTTATTAATATCTAGAAAACCCGTAAGACTTGGGAGCGTACAATATTGGTTAACGGACCAAATACGTGTGTGTCAGTAACAGCTGACCAGAGACAATAATGTCATACATAAAGAAGAGGTTCTATTTTGATAAATATCTCAACACTCCCTCTAAAATTGAACCGTTAAAAAATACACAAGCAGCATTAACATAATTAAAAGTTAACACTAGACAACATAAATGTATTTCAAAGTACATCGGAGTAAAACATAAATAAAATAATTCTGACTGTACTTCTGAGTTCAGAATTGAAACAATATAACAATAATAACTCTACATCTTTATGTTATATTACTTTGAGATACATTTTATACTACGAGGATTCTCAACAACGCCTAGTTTACTCCTCAGGCATTGAAATTTAGCTTTAGGTAGAGTTTTTGTAAATATATCAGCTAACTGATCATCGGTGCAAAAATATTTAAGATCTATGAGCTTTTCTGCATACTTCTCTTTGACAAAATTATATTTTATGTCAATATGTTTACATCGCTTGTGGAAATCAGTGTTTTTAATTAAACATATAGCACTTTGATTGTCAATATTAAGCACTATAAAATCTTGCTGAAATTCACCTATATCAAGCATTAACTGTCTCACCCATAGCGCTTCTTTGGTAGCACAACACGCCGCAAGAAATTCAGATTCCGTAGTTGATAAACTGACGTTCGGCTGTCGCTGAGTGCTCCATGTTACGGCAGCGCCGTTCTTCAAGAAAACATACCCGGTGGTGGACCGTTTCGTCACAGGATCATTGGCGTAGTCGGCGTCCGAGTAACATTCTAACATGTTGCTTTTATTTGATCTGAAACAAACTCCAAAACACATGGTTTCTTTTAAGTATTGAAATATTCGCTTGACGGCATTCCAATGTGATTTGTCGTAGCAGTTCAGAAACCGACTTGCTGTGCTCACTGCGTACATGATGTCGGGTCTTGTCACAATTGCCGTAAATATAAGGGAACCAACGGCTTCTCTATATGGATAACATTCCTCATTTTCGGTTAAACTTTTCTGCAGTGTAACATGAGGATCGGCCGGTATTCCAATCGGATTGACATTACACATGTCAAATCTTGTCAACATTTGCTCGACATATTTACGTTGATGAATAAAAATATAGTCGCCATGACGTTCGATCTGCATTCCTATGAAATTTAAGGTTTGACAAACTTTCATATCGAACTCCTTTTGAAAGTTTGAAAAAACTTCGTTAAGTATATTTTGATCTTTGCAGAGTAACAATCCGTCATCAACATACAGTAACAAATATACTGTTGTTACTCTGTTACAACTTACATAAACGCATCTGTCAGCGTTGCTATTCACAAAGCCATATTTCTTCAAAACAGAGTCAAACTTAGTATTCCAGCATCTAGGTGCTTGTTTTAGGCCATACAGTGACTTTATGAGTTTGCAGACTGTGTTTGGCGGAACAGTAATGCCTTCTGGCGGCCTCATAAAAATATCTTCTTGTAATTCACCATACAAAAATGCAGTTTTTACATCGAATTGCAACATAGCCATATCTTTTTCGGCTGCAATTGATAGTAACAGTCGGATAGAGTCGTATCTGACAGTCGGTGAGAATGTCTCGGTGTAATCGATACCATCTTTTTGCGCGTATCCTTTTGCACATAGTCTGGACTTGTACCTGGGTCCTGTCGGCTCGTCCTTAATACGAAATACCCACTTGCATCCTAAGAGCTTCGCACCTTCCGGTTTCTCTACTAGCTGCCACGTGCCGTTGTCATCATGAGCCTTCAGCTCCTCCTTGATAGATTCCATCCATAATTTGGAGTCTTTGGATGACAGCGCTTCGGCGTACGTCTGTGGAACCATACAGGGTGAAATATCATTATTACTACAGAGATATGTCTTAGGTTTAGTCGTAGTTTCGACGTCATTGCGAGAACGAAGAGTCATTTTTAAGGGTGAAAAGGCACCCACTGGCTTTTCAGGTACATATTCGGAGTCGTCAGAGCCTTCACCGGTTTCGATTGCAGTATGAGAGGATAAATATGTGCTACTCTCATCACTTTCACTCTCATTGTCGGATATAACTATATTACTAGTGTCAGAGCTTTTTAATGAGACTGGTATAGCGTTGCTCGAGCTAGGTATGGAAGTCGGTACCACGTTGCTCGGGCCTGGTAAGGAAATCGGTACCATATCACGCTTTACGGAGCTTTCCAAAAATATGACATCTCTACTTTTTATGGCTGTTTTATTACTAGGGTCGAGAAATCTGTAGCCCTTAGTATTTTCGCAATAGCCTATAAAAATCATCTTACGTGACCTCGGATCCCACTTTTTGGTCTTTTCTTTAGGCACATGCACCATCGCTTCACAACCAAATATCCTCATGTGACTCAAATTTGGTTTAGAGCCACTCCACTTCTCCTCGGGTGTCATGTAGTCTAGAGCTCGCGTCGGTGTTCGGTTCACTATGTATGCAGCTGTTACAATCGCCTCGGCCCACAGTTCCTTCTGTAAATTGGCGTTAATTAGCATACATCTGGCTTTTTCTACTAGGCTCCGATTCATACGTTCTGCTAAACCACATTGTTGAGGTGTGTATGGTGTAGATGTTTGATGTCGTATTCCTGATGATATTAAATAATCAGAGAAAGCTTTATTAATATACTCAGTTCCATTGTCGCTTCTCAGAGCTCGAATTTTAGTATTCAGTTGATTTTCAACAAGACATTTATATTCTTTAAATTTATCTAGGCACTCTGACTTTGACTTTAGTATAAAAACGGATACTTTTCTAGAGAAGTCATCAATAATGGTTAGAAAATACCTTGCATCTCCAAGAGATTTCACCTCCATCGGTCCCGCGATGTCGGAGTGAACGACCTCTAGCAACCGAGTTGCCCTGGTGCCTTCACTTGAGAAAGGAAGCCTTGCCTGTTTCCCTTCAGCACACGAGATGCAGGTGACTTTGCTGCACGGAGATATTTTCACGCCTTCGGTATGCTCTTCCAGCTTCATTACATCGGAGAAGTTGAGATGAGCCAGTCGCTGATGCCATAGATAGCTGTCACCTTTGACAGTTTCGGAGAGAAATGCCTGGACGGGAGCAATTTTTAGCTTGTACATGTCGTTAACAAGCGATGCGGATGCTACTTCCTTGTTTCTGTTGAAAATCGTGCAACCACGGCTGTCAAACTTTATGTCACATCCATTTTTGATAATCTGACTGACGGAGAGAAGATTTGTAGATAGACCGGGTACGTAGAGAACATCTTTAACTTGAATGGTTCTTGTAGTACCATCTTTCTGTACCGTTTCAATGTTCACTTTACCACAGCATTCGACTTGTAGTTCTTTGTTGTCAGCGACACGTATAGTCTTGATAGGAGGCGGTGATTGGTCATAAACCCAGTCCTTGTACATAGTAAGGTGCCTCGCTGACCCAGAATCGATGTACCAACCGGAGTCGTTGCTGGTGGTAGCAGAGAACGCGGCTACGAATGAGCTATTCTTCGATTTCTTCACTTTACAGTCCTTACTCAAGTGACCATACTTATTACAGGTGTAACATCTTGGGCCTTTATTTTGTTGAGTGTTTTTGACAGGCTGCTTAAATTTTTTATCATTCACGTAAAATACAGACGATTCGGCACTTTTTACATCCTGAAGTAGTTTCGTCTTAATAAGATCTGCACTAATGATCACACCGGAGCTTTCAATTGCCATTATCATCGGTTTGTAGTGACTCGGGAGACCAGCAAGTAACAAGGTCCCTAGCCATTCGTCATCAACCTGAAATCCGATGTTTCTGAGCTTGTGTGCGGTAGTCAAGATCTTCGTTACGTAGTCTTCGACATTCTGACAGTTTTCGAGGTTGTTAAGTCCCGTAACAACCCAACACGCCGAGTGAGGCCGGAGTCATCAAAAGCTTTGCACAGATTGTTCCACACTTCTTTGGCAGTTTGTGCGTCTTGCACGTGGATGTAATTTATCGGATCCACCAGTAGAACAATTTTAGACTTTACCTTCACATCTTTCTTCGGATCAGACGGAGTCGAGGATGACACGCACTCCCACAGGTCTTCATGTTCTAGATATGTTTGCACGGCAAACTTCCAGCTCGCAAAATTTTCGCGTCCTTTTAATCTTTCGATCATCATCATATTGATGTTATTATTCGACATTTTTTACAAATTTTCTTCGGAAATTTTGTTTCGGAAAAATGGCGATGCGCTATGTGAAATTGTTTTGCGATTTTCAAAATGATTTTCGTGCAACTTAATTTTTGAGCGCGACTTAGCGTGAATAGGCCATAACCTGTTAGACTAAAAATATTTTAAAAATAAAAATAAAACCGCCTTCAAAAATTCGCCCGAACTAAAAAGTTAAAAATAATTTTGGTTCCTACTTCTTAGGATTTCCTACCCAAAGCTTTAAACCTTTTACCCTATTCATTGAAATAAAACATTATGGCTAGGTACCCTACAGATTTCTTAGAAGTCGGTGCCAAGCCGAATACGTTCATAGGTATATATTAGATAGAGCTTTGTAACTTACTGTCACTCCGATTACGCTTTTATCAACAGAATGGTCCGCCTCAGTCATTTTCATGAAAGCATAACCGGAGTGACAGTAAGTTACAAAGCTCTATCAAATACATATAAGTACTCGCAAAGTGAACATATTTGGCTTGGCACCGACTTCTAAGAAATCTGTAGGGTACCTAGCCATAATGTTTTATTTCAATGAATAGGGTAAAAGGTTTAAAGGTTTGGGTAGGAAATCCTAAGAAGTAGGAACCAAAATTATTTTTAACTTTTTAGTTCGGGCGAATTTTTGAAGGCGGTTTTATTTTTATTTTTAAAATATTTTATTTTTTGCTTTTTAGTACTGTAAATATAAAATCGTTATTCAGCATGCTCTAAATACTTATAATTAGAATGTACTGCACTGTAGTAGGCCATAAAACCTGAACTGGCGAACTTATATGAATACAAAAACAATTTCAAAGGTAACAGACTTAGCATGCCAATATTATTTAAATAATCACTAACCGCTAACCGACATGTCATAACTACTAAGCAAACACTTGAATAGATCTCGAAAATGTATGACATTTGTTATATACAAAGAATGATCCTCCAACCCCTAATCGTTAAGGAGTTATTCCTTTCATCATCAGCTCACCAACATGAGACTATGACCACCTAAAGGCAAATACTCAAATAGCCTCCAAAATATATGAAATATGTTATATTTAAAGAATTATCCCCAAACTCCTAATCTCCAAGGAGTTGTACCTTACATCATCAGCTCACTAACATGAAAGGATGACCACCTAAAGGCAAATACTCAAATAGCTTCCAAAATACACCAAATATGTTATACTTAAAGAATTATCCCCCAACTCCTAATTGCTAAGGAGTTGTACCTTCCATCATCAGATCACCAACTTAAGATGTTCATGACTAGATGCAAATACTTGATTAGTCTTCGAAAATAAATGAAAAATGTCATGTGTGCTTACAACATTTGAAGAGTTCCCTCGATATCTCCAGGATCCCATCATCAGATCTGGATTCGGTGACAATGGGACTAACTAGAAGGTATACCCTTTCAAACAAAAAAAGAATATTTCAGACCGATCCACGCGTCTTCGAGTAACCGGGGAACATACATAAAAAAAAAAAAAAGATTTCGACGAATTGTAAACCTCCTCCTTTTTGAAGTCGGTTAAAAAGGCTGGTGCACGGTCGGAACTATTTATTAATATCTAGAAAACCCGTAAGACTTGGGAGCGTACAATATTGGTTAACGGACCAAATACGTGTGTGTCAGTAACAGCTGACCAGAGACAATAATGTCATACATAAAGAAGAGGTTCTATTTTGATAAATACCTCAACAAAAAAAATACTCAGGGTTGCCACTTCGTATATCCGGGTACCATTGTCTTTCATTAGGATATCCGGATATAAATCGATTCATTGAATAGAAACAGAGTTGAGCAAAAAGTAATATTACTCCTTCCGATTAATTTACAGAAGTAATCATATTACTTTTTGCCCAACTTTGAATAGAAATATATTTTTGACGAAATTAAGTCAGTCTCGTCATATAAGTCCGTCGGTCTATCTGTCAACAAGCTGTATCTCACAAATCGTGATAGGCCGTGATATGCCGCTATAACAACAAATAAGAAAAATGGCATTCAGAAAATATTTAAATTCAAATTCAAATAATGTCCTATTAAATGAACCGTCAGATAAAAACATTTTCGATGAAATGGAGGGATGCAGGTTGCGAGTTTAGTCCTCATTGGACAAGACCAAATTTTCATTATCCTGAATATCAGGGACCGAATAATCAACAGATTTCAATAATCGTACTGCCTCTGTCGATAGCGGTTTATTTTTTAATTTATTCTTTCTGCCACTTAGCTCCAAATCTGATATTACGGGATCTGATGAAACGAGTGCTCTGTGGAACAAATCGAACATTGTCGCTTCTCGACTCGTTTTTCGACAATCGTGCTCTCTGTCGGACCTCCACAATTTATTTCTCGTTTCTGCCCCCTGTTCAGAGAGCATTCCAATTGGCAAAGGGGACAATTCTATTATTCTGGCACCGTGTGTAAGAATCTTGTGCAAGGTAACTGTCATTGGATGCCAATCGTATTTAATTACGTAGCAGGTATGCTAAATCTCTGCAAAAAGCGTCGAATTTTATTGGATCGATTGGCAAGTTACTCGAGATTACCGTCAAGATAACATAAATGTCATCCAAAAGCCACTTCTCAATATTCAAGATTTCGGCAAAAGTCACACGATATTGGTCCGAAAAAACAATTCGAGCAGTATTCCCATCATTTGTGGTTCCTGAAGTGGGACGTACAACATCTACTAACAGGCCTATTCCTTCTCTGATTTCCGATTGAATTCTTCTTTTTCTCACCTCAAGTAAGCGGACATCTTCAAAGTTCTGCAGAATTCGCCAACGTTTTACTTCTGCCTTATAGCCGAGTTTTAATACAATTTCCAAAGCTCCACAATGCCTCACTCCCGGTCCCTCCATGCTACATGCATTGACATGGGGTTTTAGTAATCACCTTACGAGGGTGGACTCCGTCACATGTAGCTTTTCATCGAAACGTAGCCACAGAAGTAAAAAATGGCACCCGGATAAGTTTTCAACTCAAGTGACCGTAAAGTTGTTTTGACAGCCCTAGCTATAATAAAACCGGATATAACTTCAAAAATTAATAACTTCTATTTTCCACGGAATTAGACGGAGATTTAAATACAGTTGATCAAGATACACGTGAGCTATCACGTGCTAAAATATCTCCATCTAATACGGCGGAATTTCGGAAATATTTAATGTAAACCGAAAAGTCTAAAAACAATATTTGCTTCGAAAGTACTAACGGTAATTTTATTTTTTTCATTGCGAATGATAGGGAATTACATCCGCATTTACGTGGTATTATCAAAAAAATTTCAAGTATACCTGTTTTTAAGAAATAAAAAATAATGTTAATTTCATGACCCGGATATAGGCAAACTTTGATGATTTTTAAAAAATCAAGTACTCGTCCTAATGAGGTGGGAGTTCTAGTCTGATATTTGTAATAGTATTGTCTATCGTATTTTGTAAAAAAAGGAAGGTGAAACAAAAATAGGGTTTTTAAAACACTGTGCAGGGGGAACGTACTTTCCGCGTAAAAAACTGGTTAACTTTTTTTAATCCTTTGGTGCATATGGTATCACACATTCTATTTCTGAAATGACTTATGTAAACAATCGATGACAATTAGAACTCTGTTGCTCAGTGTGACAGCCGCAATTGATTACTTATTTCGACATGTGTCATTTCGGTCGTATCGTTTTTGATACTGTATGCACCTAAGGGTTAAAGTACTAAATGTATTACTCAATAACTGCTTTTAAAAATACCTATCAACGTTTACTTAAGTTGAGCTTATTTTATTTTTATAGATTTAATTTTAATTAGAGCTGGTGACTTCCTCGCACAACGCATCAGTACCTATTGCGATACAGCGAGGAAATGCCGCCAGCATCCTCGGTACAATGCCACAAGGGCCAATCTTAGATATAGGTTAGGTTAAGTAGATTAGTTAAATTTAATCTATGTACATAAATTGTAGTTTTGAAAATAAATATATTTAAAACCATTTTAATTCTGAAATAAATTTACACTATTATAACACTTCACATCCGGCTTGACTTAAGGTGTGAAATCGAATTGGAGATCAAAAATGTAAACAAATAGGATACCACCACAAAAAAATAATCACGAGAGGGGGTAATCTAAAATCATTCAAGTACTTATAAAAAAATGCGTATTTACCGTCACTGACGGTACGTAGAATTTTTAAATATTTTACAAATTTTTAATACAAAACATTAAGCGAAATAAATATTTTTTTAATGATATATTTCGCTACTTTTAATACAATGTAAGGTGTTTAATTTATACTACTGGCAATGATAAGAGATCTTAAACATTTGGTTCGCAGTTATAACAACAACTAGTTTATTCGTAATTTAATACGGTAACTACACTAAGAACCATTTAAGAGGGTTCGCATTTATAATTATGTACTTCAAAAATCAAAACAAGAGGGTGCACCAAATGACTGTTTCATGAATTCATTAAAACTCCTAAAATTTAACATTATAAAGTACCTACATTAATACAGATTTTAGTATTTTTACCTACAAATCAATCATTTTCATATTTTAATCGAAATGGATTCGATCGTAACTAAGATGAAGACTGGAATTCGTTCCCCGACTATCCTAAAGATTAAAGTAACACGACATTCGTTTTCAAACATTGATTATGTTGATTATTTACATCATTCTAGCAAATTTTATAGGTTTTATTTTTGTAATCAGGAACCGTCGACACTCAGATGTATGTTTTTTATTGTCATATCCAAAAATATTTTAACGATTGTGATACTTTGTGTATCGAACATACGTTAACTTTCGCATATCTACATCTACACATAAAACATTGTCTTAGGTTTAGTACCTGTAAGGATAGTTGTAAGTGAAGTGTTAAATAAAATAAAATAAAAAACCAATCTCAAAATGCGACGTTAATTTACAAAGGTGTTAAAAACTACATTCGATATAAAACGTTTTATACCCCTGAACGGTATACTCTTGGCTCGACTCAGTCGTTTTTTGTCAAGTTCTTTAATTCGACCCTTTCTGCTTTCGTCACCCGTTCTTGATTTGCCATTTTCGTGTGAAGCCTATTTCATATTTGGTAAACTTTGTGCTTTTGCCATTTTCTTATTTTAGCTCATTCGTTATTCGTCACCATCTTCTTTGAGCATTTTCGGTGACAGTCATTCTCTTTTTTAGTATAATTCTCTATTTGTTATGTTTTTCTAGACAAAAATGTATAGAATAAAATCAAAGACGATAGGTCGAATAGCAAATGAGACCAAAAAAGAATAGACTAACATTGAATATGCCCAAAGAAGATGGTGACGAATAACGAATGAGCCAAAAGAAGAAAATGGCAAAAGCACAAAGTTTACCAAATATGAAATAGGCTTCACACGAAAGTGGCAAATCAAGAACGGGTGACGAAAGCAGAAAGGCACGAATTTAAGAACTAGACAAAAAACGACTGAGTCGAGCCAAGAGTATACCCCCTGAACATTGACTTTGTAATGTCATGTCATTGTCATAGATTGTTTACATTTTTGATCTCGAATTCCATTTCAGAGCTTAGTACAAGTTTATTAATTTCCTTTCTATCTAAAAAAATGATCAGGATCAGGTAGGTAAACTAGAAAATAAAAACCTAGATAAAACAAATAAAGCATTTTATTTGTTCAACGTGCACGTCCGACAGCAAATTTAAAACCTAATATCAGACGCCAACACTCGTTTCTAAGACTTCGACTCTGTCTTTTCATGCAGCACAATCTCGACGTCCGTGTAAAAGCCGATTTTGAGTATCTCCGAGAATTTCAAAGTGCGGGGAAAATCGGCCGAGTGCAAGACAGCGTTGACATCATACGACCAGAAATAGTGGCCGTTCCAGCCTCCTTCGTAATTGACCGCCACGTTTCCGGAGAGGGACGCTTCGTATTCTACTTCGATTTCTAGAGTGCCTCTAGAAGCGGTCATGACGGCTTCTACCGAATCTTCTGGTTCTACAGGCACGGTCATGCCTGCGGTAGCACCGACTGTGACTGTTTGGGAATTACCGCCGCTCTTACCCCATTGGTGGTTGTAGGAGAATGTAGTTTTGCCACCCATCTGGAAAACGGGAAAAGGTTATAAATAGTAATACTTAGACTGACATGTTTTAAATAGCCGTGGCTACGTACTGTCACTCTTATATCATCAAAGTCAAAGTCAAACTATTCTTTTTTCAAGTAAGCTTATTACCTAATAAGCATTTTCGTTCATCATTAGCCGAATGACGTAGTTGGTGAAATAGGGGGCCCAGAGACTGCCACAGAGACCGGCCATAAGCTACCCGCATCCAATGGACACCCACAACCTTTACTAGGCGGCTTATAGTAAAGCTTGTACCGTTTATCCTGCTACCCGTCACCCTCGTAATTACATACTTGTTAGAACGATAAACACTGGGCCATAATGAGCCTACAGGTCGTCGGTACTCCTTATGGGGGCTCTCCCACGCTGCGTCATCCAATACGTGGTCGCCACTCAAGAACACGACTCCACCGGCCATCGGTTCTCCGGGCAATATAACCAACCCACTCCCATTTCAACTTAGCGATTCTTTGGGCAAGTATTTAGATAAAAAAAATAGTAGATAACCCTAAGAGTATTGTTTTAATGTAAGCTTGATTCGGTACCAATATCAAGTCTGGATTAATTCTTATTGTTACTATAGGTACTCCTCCCGCCTCGGTAATAATCGGGAGGTTCTTTCTGTGATAATTCGCCTACGGTCTAATTGCCGCGTCCCATCAAAATGTATGAATTTTTTTAGAGAATGACCCGAGGGACGACAATGACGAATCCTAAACTCATCTAGAAGAATATACCAACCTTGCCAATGGGTATGACAATTTCTGCTGAGATCTCCTGCCCCATATTGACGTAGTTCATAATACTCCAACTGTTAGTGACGGTGTTGGTGACCCCTTGTGTTAGCTCGGCCCTGTACTGAGCAGTTTTGGTTCCATTGTTCCTGAACCTCTGGGTCGCTATGATGGATGGCTCGCTATGCATACCTGGATAGACAATAAATGGAAATATCATTCCGAATCCACTACCATTATTATATTCCTTAAAAAGACAGACCATGCTTGGTATTCAAAAGAGCACTTGTTTCTGAAGACTTGGTAACACGCATGGTGCCCCGGACATGTTATAAAAAAAACGTAAACGTACTTCAAAAATTTCTACAGATTTCATCAGATAGTCTGGGATAAAATTGGGATGAAGTGGGTCAGGTCGATCTTTACCTGGCAACTGTCAGTTCCATACAATTACAATATATTGAAAAAATATATATTTTTTAAAAATCAGTCAAGAATGTCAGTTTTTGTCGCATCAATATGATGCTGAACTGAAATCAGGATTGACTTCTTAGCGGCCGGTCACTAGGCTACAGTAATGTACCGTAGTAAGAGTTTTCGGGTTCTGCCCCATGCTGCCATTCCATACCACCTACTCGCATCTAACGATAATGGTATAACGTCACGTACGTAAAACGGTGGCCTTTATCGGCTTGAGCGTCCTATGCACTTGCGTCCAACCATAGCTCTTGTACAGGTCACCCCAAGGTGTCGGAGAGTGTAGGTAGGCGTCCGTAGGATCAGGCCCATAATACCTGTAATTTATATTGATTTAAACTTTCACGATTATCACTCATATTTTAAAGACAAACGGGTCTTAATTGCGTAAACTTACGTTTAATTATATCCTGACGTTTCGGGCATGACGTTTTACCCGTGGTCGCAGGCAGACAGGGCAGGAGTGAGTCTGCCTGCGACCACGGGTGTAACGTCATGCCCGAAACGTCAGGATATAATTAAACTTAAGTTTACGCGATTATATACCCGTATACCTGTAATTTAATAACTAAGATAAAACTGGTAAACGTCCTGTGCGCCACGAATCTCTGTCAATCGCAATACCATATTTGAATTGACGAAAGGTAGAAAATTTATTAGGTCTCTTAACCTTTCGTATGCCGCTGTAACGTTGAAAATGTCGGAAAAAATCAAATGGGTTTTCGGGAATAATATGCAAATTTTGTTTTTTTCGGGTTTTTACAGAAATAATCAATGTCACTGTCACTCCTTGCCATCTATTTCAATTGACTTTTCTTCGATGACATCGCGTAAAACATCCTGGTAAAAGTGAAAATTTGATCTAATTCGCATTGATTTAGAGTTGAAAATTATAGTGGAAACTTTCATTGATCTTTTCGAAATAATCCGGAAAAAAACAAGCTGTTTGTAAAGAATCGGGTCCGGAAATTTTCAACGCTACGCCGCTGTCAAAAAACGCTATTGAATTTATGAGCTTGAAGTTTATTTACCTATAGTCCAACGGCTTGGGACGGATACGGAAAAAGGCATACGAAGGGTTAAGGGAGTTCCAGTAGGTAGATTCCCATGTAGTTTTTTTTCGTAGCTTATTTGAAAAGCAGTATGTGTCACACAGTATCAAAATTATTTTTGTCGGGCGTTAACGCTTGATTCCCTGATAACGTTCAGGATTCCACTTTATAAACCCTCACTTTTTTTTTTATTTGAAATAGGTTTTCTCATGGCCACAGACTAGCCAAGGGCAGAGACGTGGCCTATGATGGAGTGAGTTCGTCCAGAAGGTGACTATTCACCCTTGACTTGAAGGTTGATGGGTTATATGATCTCGGAAATATAGACGCCGGCAGGGAATTCCACTCCTTGGCAGTACGCATAAGGAAAGAAGACGCACTATATTACAATTGCGGAATGCGTCACTTCATTCGGGCTTCAATGAACCTCACCGGAAATATATAATTTTCATCCCTTGTGACATAATGACAATAGGTCATAGGACAATGTCAATAGGTATATTACATTGCTGCACTTACTTCGAACACGCGTATTTGAGCACCACGCCAGTCAGCCTGAACTCACTGGCTTCATCATCATCTATGACGTGAACATCTTCACCTAGAAGGTTGACGCTGACGTCATTCTGTTGCGAGGCCACGTCAACATTGATGGTAAGACGCGTGTGCGCTAAGGCGGGTAGGAGAAGTATAAGTAATCGCATGGTTGACTGGAATTAAAAACATACATTATATTATATTTTGCGCGGAGATTCCGACTGCCCTGAGCTAGTGGCACAGATAGTGCGGCTGTCTATACCTTTACTGCCTAAGCAAGATCTTAGGCCTAGAAACCATACCCTTCTTGCGATTCCAACATCGCGTACTGTGGCTCGCCAAAGATCTTCTCTTGTTCGAGCTCTAAGATTTTTGAACGCGCTTCTGTCATGGGCACCTGAATGTAATCTGTTTGCAAGCCGATGGGCAATTGTGTGTAGCGTATGACTGAAGTACTGCGAGGTAATGGATGACAGTGGTGTATTATAATGATATTTTGTATCTAATATTGTTTAGTCTAAATTGTACAGTGCTTTGGTTTATACTGTCATGCTGTATATTTTTTGTTTGAATAAATAATAATACTAATATAATAATTAAAGTGAAGTACAGGCGACGTCAAAGATATCGTTACGGTTTAATGCCAAAAATATATTTACACGACTTTATTGCCTTGACATTAAGGTCGTGTAAATATATTTTTGGCACATAAACCGTAATGATATCTTTGACGTCGACTGTACATAACACAAGTAAGATACATTATTTAACCTTTTAGACGCCAACGACTAATTATATTGGCACCGCAGGTTCAACGCCAAAGATCGATATATAAGCCTTAGACCACAGAGCAATATAGACCTACACGTTTTGGTAGAAGTTGATTGATAATCGATATCTGAGAAAACGTGTGTTATTTAGTTGACGAACGAATCTAAGTCGCACGGGCACATATTATTAATAATGCCCGTAAACCCGACGGATAAAGAGTCGAATTCTACTACGACAACTGGCAAAGGTATACAAACCAAGAAAGCACATTTCAATGTATTAGAACCATAGAGCAATAAAACAACAAATAATAGATAGAGTGATCTAGTTATACTTGACAACTCGTCTTATTAGGTATACAACCTAGCGAGATACTTACGGTAAAACAGATTTAATTAAAATCATAATTTTAAACTCGTTTAAAAAAATCGTTATTTTAGGGATCATAATTGTTTAATAATGAGTTCCCACGAAGATCGCTTGCAATGAATTATGATTGATGAGTACACTTTTAGTCTTGTATCTATTCCTTCAGAACTATGATTTGATTTATTACGAGCGCTTCAGTATATGAATATGACATATTTAAGTATAAATACCACATACCTGCTTAGCAGACTCCTTTCCAGTGAAGGTTCTGTCATTCACTCCAAATTTATATGTGTTACAAACGACCTAATTATTAAAAGTAATCTGGTATTTAAACATAAATTAAAAGTCAATATTATTTGACAAGTAATCGCTTCTTAATGAGGCTTATGGTACCATTACCAACGGTTCTCATTAAGATGAGACGCATAGAGACTTATTCTATTTTTGCAAATGTCTGTCTGATTTTTGTCACATCCACGTTAAGTAAGCTTTAAAGACTCAAGTTTTTGTGAACTAAACCAGATCTTAAAGACTCAAGGCATCACAACTCACAATATTAAGGACTCTAAATCTATATCAGCATTTTAACACAAAGCCTTAAAAGACTCGAGCTGTATAGTGATTCAGTTTTAAGAACTCTGGCCTAAAGCGTTTAACATCCGAAATCCAAATCTAGTATAATTTAATTAATAGGCATTACATGTAGATACAATTGTACAGTCACCGACGTCACCGTCAAAGATATATTTACGATTATAGTGCCAAAAATATGTTTACTGGGCTTTATTGTCCTGACATTGAGGTCGTGTATTTATTATATTGGTTTGGCGCCTAAATATAAATATAACTTTTTTTTTTTTATCTGTAATTCTGTAAGTCTGTGTTTCTGTATAATCTGTAATGTGTATATATATCTTTGAGTTCGATTTGTAACTGTGTGATGAAATTACCCCACATAAATAGAATGGCTAAAGCAAATAATTATGCCTTGTGAGGATGAATTAAGCACTAATAAAGTTAACCACAAACTACAAATCAAATCGAAATATTTAACGTTCGAACATGTATCAAACATTATCGAGAATAACTTAGATAAAGTGAAATTGTGGGTTTGTATTCTTTACTGTTGTCAATTTGTTTACACTAATAGCAAGTTGTACAAATTATTCAACTAAGTAAGTGAAAGTGGTATTAATATTATCTTCTTCAAATTCTTTTTTTGTCTGAGTTGGAGCCAAAATCGTGTTTTCCCTGCTCTTAACCTCGTCTCTCTTGAGATCCAATCCATTCTACTTCAATTAAATTTAAACCTTTCATATACTTAATAAAGTACATATGCCTTAACCTAGCCCTTGACGGCCCCCGACCCCGCGGCAGACCAAAGAAGCGATGGCTAGATGTCGTGAAGGCTGACATGAGTGTGAATGGGCTTATAGTAGAAGATGCCCAGGATCGCGCAAAGTGGAGGAAATGTAGCAGGAAAGCGGACCCTGGCAAAGGCCGGGATAACGCTAGGTAGAAGAATACTAGAAGAATATATACTTAATTAAGTCGCAGGAAAACAAATTAAATTAAAATTAAAATTTAACGTTTCCATGGGCACAACTTGATATAACACAATTAACACATGTTTGACTGCCACAGGCAAAAGGATAAGTAGACACTAAATATAAGGTATTACTAGGATAAGTAGACATGAAATACTTAGTAAAGTAAAGTAAAGTAAAGTAAAGTTAGGTCGCTAAATAATTCACACAAGATCAAATTTTACCGTTTATTATAAACATTATGATATACAAAGTACAAAACTAAATTTTAAAATGCATGGTGGTTAAATCCTTCATTTTAGGATTGGAAAAGAATATTCGTCTATTTTACTCAACACTTGGTGTTTTCCTTACAAAATATGCCGATATTTCAAAGATATATGATATAACTGTTCATACATATTTTGTAATTCCTAAGGTTAATAAAATAAAACTGTTTTTATGCAAAAACTGTTATATATTATACCAAATAGATATATCTACCTTAAACCACTTAATTGTATTTTTGTATTTCTAAACATGTGAAGGTAATAGCCCCGATGCACCTTATTATGCATTACGTAACTACATTCATTACTATAAAATGTACATAATGTTATGACTACTACGTAAGTGCAAGCACCATTTTATTGTAGTTATTTCTAATAAATTCTTTTTTTGTCTTTATCTTTGTAATCGACAATCAAATATCTAAATACTAAAAATACCGTACTCACTATAATAACGATACCGTAAAAACCTGTTTTAGTGGAAAGTAAATTGCTAGTAACTGGCCACTCTCCAGTAACTGGACATCATATAAAAATGAACTCTTTGTGATTATAGTTAGAATTCATTTTAAAACAATGTGTCATGTTAGAGTCAATCACTCTCCCTCTTCCAATATGAATTCTAATTATAAGTACATAGAGTTAATTTTTATATAAGGTGGCCAGTTACAGGAGGATGGCCAGTTACTAGCCATTTACCTTAGGCACATTATAGTACATTACTACAACAAAGTTCGAAACGGATGGCAATAAATTAAAACACGACCGAAGCAAGTGTTTTAAATCGACACAATTTTGTACTGTTTTTTCTGTTACGATTTTTTCGAACGTGTATCGTACGACGTTTTTAAGTACAGGTATCCCTCCGCTTTGGACCTGACGTAAAATGAGCCACTTCTCGCACTAGCGCCTAAAAAAGGCACCATCTGTACTAAAAATATTATTTCTGCATATCCTCTAGGAAAATTCGTGATTAGGAGTAGTTAAATATACATAGGTATGTCAAAACTAACATTCACCAATCGAACATTAGATCATGTGCAAAAAAAATCAGTAGAAACTTGTTTTGAAAACGAATTTCATTTGTGCCAATTCACAAAAAAAAAACAGATATTTATGCTAACATTAATAGAATATCTCTGTTATCACTATAACGGAGATATTCTATTAATGTTACTATGTGTTTTTCGCTTAGCTCACTAACTATACGAGAGTGCGAAAATTATAAACAGTGCTAAGTATAATGTGTACGTAATTGTATCGTAATTAATTAATTATTTATTAATTACAACAATTATAATATGGCGTGCCGATAATTAAGACGAGCATTTAAATACTAAACATATTAAAATTATTATTATCAACAATATGGCTACAGTACAAAACTATACGTTTACTACTTACTATTGTTTATTAAAATAAATGATATCAAGCATTTTCTTGTAAAAATTATTCGATAGGCATCCATGACTATATAACACACTTGATTTTAGCACTTGTCAAGGTATTAGACAAACTATAAAATTTCATCTGTTCTATTGATAAATTTGTTATTTTTCGTTTAATTTGAATTATATGTAGTTATAAAAATAACAATATCGACTTAGTTTATCAACATCCATAAAAATATTTTTTAACCATCATTGTCATAACTAAACTAATGGCTAAGTTGGAATACGTTTAACTATGTGCAAACTTCTTTCATTTATACTTATCGCAACTATAAACAACCGATATCTGACATTGACTGTGTCGAGTCACTTTTGACAACCATTGAATCGTTGAATAATTCATCTAGTACCTACAACAATATTATTTTGCATTTCGATCAATTAAATCTATCTTTTTATTTCTTAAGGCGGCTAAAAATGCCACGCACGAAAAAGGTATCCGAAAAAGAAATAGAACTGAGTCATAAAACAAAAATTCATCAAGATTTGTTTGAATTTGCTCCAATTACTACAGTTGACCTAGAAAGGTCGTTTAGTTGTATAAAATGGATATTGTCACCCAGGCGACGAAGAAAATCTGAAAATGTAGAAAAAATGTTGATTGTATATTACGAAAATTATATTAAATATTAAAGATAGTTAATCCTCAAAAAGTTTATTTTTGTGTAATTAGTTTCCTTCTTCATTCAAATTCTTGAAATTACACAATGGTTGTACGACATATTTATCGATATCAAATAATAAAATTAGTTTAATGTGTCCTCGCACTATTAAACGTCAGTACAGATTTGCCCCCGCGAAACCGGTGTTTGATAATTGGAATATTAGAACCTGGTTAATTGAAATTCAAATTTTAGGTTTTTGACCTCTATAATTGGAATGTCGCCATACCGAACCTCTATAAATGACACAGTTATTATTAATATTTTTCTTCTTAAACACTTTTAAATTTTTGACCTCTGTAATTGGAATGTCGGCAGCCCGAGCCTCTATAATTGAAACATTGTTGTTAATATTCTTATTTATTTTCTGGTTTAAATCTGTATAACAAGTAATGAAGTGTCATGTATGTGTTTAGTTAAAGGTACCACTTGGTCGATTGTTGGTAATATTCATTTGAAAATGAATCCTCATGGCATTAGCGCCTGACCAATGACCGACAAAGTGGTAATTTTAATTAAAAACATAGATCTAAGAAACACATTCCTTTTTTGTAAGGTGAACTTTCATAATGTTAAATAATAATAATAATCGCCTTTGTACAATTGTCTTGTGTTTTGTGTACTTTTCTATATTTATTTGTACAATAAAGTGTTTTACTACTACTACTAAAACTTATTTTTTTGTCTTTTTACGATTTTGATGACCTCCATAAAAGAAATTATATAGATCGGAACCTCTATTATTGAGAGCCTCTATAATTGACACAAACTCATTTTGAACCTGGATAATTGATCAGACCTGCTTAAGAGGAAAACCTGGTTAATTGACACCAAAATGCCGGTCCCTTGAGGTTTCAATTATCCAGGTTCCACTGTATATGTAGTATTCAATCGATGGACAAAAAGTAAATTACGCCAACGATAACGATTTCTTAACGCAGCGAATAGTTATCATTTATCAAGATCGAAAAATACTCGTCCCAAAGCCAAAAACTACAAAAATCATTAACAAAGCTAAAATACCAAAATTAAAACGTGCCTTTTCTTTTAAAATATAAATTTAAATTTATTATAACAAAACAAGGAGCGTCTGCTTAAAGAAAAAAGATATACATACAATCTTTTAACATTAAAATAATTTTCAATCACTGGTCCCGCTGCAGTAGATATTACCACTACCTGTGAACAAAATACACATTTACACACTTGAGTCAAGGTCACACACACACACACACACACTTGCACACTTGTCCCACGTACGCCACGTATACAATACATTATTAAGTCTGGACCCTGATATGTGTATGCGTAGAAACATATTTGTCATAATCATAAGCAATGTTATCGTCCGCGTCCCAGGCAGGATCGCCATGTACGGATGGCATGTTTAATTAATGAAACACACAATTGCTTACACGTACATGTGTTTATTCTTCAAGCATGGATTAGAGACTGACTCAGTACATGAATGAGACATATATTGTATAGAGTAAATTGCTAGTAACTGGCCACTCTCCAGTAACTGGACACCTTATATAAAAAATTAACACTATGCGCTTATAGTAAGAATTCTTTTTAAAACCATGTGTCATGTCAATCACTCTCCCTCTTACAAACTGAATTCAAGTACATAGAGTTCATTTTTATGTAAGGTGGCCAGCTACTGGAGGGTGGCCAGTTACAAGCAATTAACCCTACTTTATACGTTGATAATCTAGGCAAACACTACCTACACAGCGTTCGACCTATCCCGCCAGATCGGCGTGGGAACGCAGAAGGGATGTCACATGCATTCCCACGCGTACGATTAATGTGTTTCTGCAAAATGGCAGGCAAACAACTCATTGAATCGGTTTGGCGACATGAAGCTTCAACAAAGCTACATCGTCTTCAAATTCACTCTCTGAATCGGAAAACATTGTACAGGAGTGCACCTGGAAAACTTATAACGTTTGATGTCATTGTCAACACACGTCGTATACGTGGGACGAGTGTGCAGTGTGCACACAACCTCTCTTAAATTGCATACGTTGAGTACGTGGGACAAGTCTGTCCTTAGCTTTATTCCCAACTTTTCGATCACAAACGTTACAAGACGAAGGTTTGCAGCGTAATTTCGTAACTTTGCATAGATGTATAACTTTAATGTATTCTCTATTCTGTTTCTCTTCCTGGGTGCCCTGAAAATCAGCGACATGGCTGAGAATATTAGTCATCGTCATTAGACAAAATTATGTGCACTTTACATTGTAGTATATCGAAGAGTTTATTTACATAATAAATAAATAAATATCTTGGGACATCTTACACAAATATTTATATAATTTAGCGGTCTTTCACAGAAATAAAAATAGTAAAGGAGCCAATTCTTGTAACAGGCAAATATAGTTCATTTTTAATATGCGGTGGCCAGTTATTAAAAAGTGGCCAATTACTAGTGATTAATAGCGATGAAATAACACGAAAGATACATGTATCTTTTATTTTTCAATAAAATACATATCATTCGTTACGGGTCTTCGATTGATTGAATCTTTCGCATCTTTGAGTTTTTTACGTGTAAAATATATTATTAACATATTTTTTTGCATTATTATACTATATTATTAGGGTCATTGTCAGATTTAGGTTATCGTCTTTTCGGTGGACATACCTAAAGTTAAGGAATTCCTGTACTAATTTTGGGATAAAACAATTAACGGTACAACTAGATTCCCCGGTCTATACTATAGCCCTATGCAATCAAATCGTAACATACATTTATAAAAGCTGTTAACTTTTGACCACCGAGTGGACAACTTTTGTTTTTCGGATTGACAATGACCCATTAGTAGGGGTCGGAACTATGGGTGCAAAACTTCAACAAAACTTGTCAAGTGGACTTGCTTGACATAGCACATACATCCATAAAATATACAGATCTACACACCCAAACATTGTAAATTTAAGATTCCGAGATAGGGAATAAAATTGGATACCTACAGATTTTTCAATAATATTCGTATTTTTCTTAGCAAAGTGTTCCCATATGTCAATTTAAAAGTTTTGTTAAAGTTTTGCACCCATAGTTCCGACCCCTAATTATCAGTTAGCTAAAGAGGTTGAAATTACCAATTACGACGAAATACTTACAAAATGGGAACATGCTCTATGTGACGTGAACGAGAAGTGGGGTCAATTTGCGTTAAAGGCAAGCATCAGTTTGTTTTTTGTTGTTAATTTATAGGAAAGATTCGAACGAAACAACATGGATTTTTCGACATTTTCATCGCTAGTGATTAACCAGTCAAAAAGGAAGATACCTGCGTCAGTTGGTAGCGTGTTGGAAATCGCCTTTATCGAGCTGGCGTTGCTTCGGCTCGTAGACCATCATCGAAATGCGTTCAGGGCTCGTCTTGTTGCGCTTGTCTGCAAATAATTAAGATATTATTACAAATTGTGCGTGATTAGTACAAGGGTCGCTAGAAAGGAAACAAATACATAGAGAAATATGAACGCAACATTTGGTAAATAAATAAAATAAACGTTTTTAGTGCACAGATCCTTTTTTAGGCTCTAGTGCGAGAAGTAGGTCATTTTATGTCAGTCCAAAACTTCGGAGGGCCATCTGTACTAAAAATCGTACGCGACACGTGCAAAAAGGAAATTCGTAACTCGTGTCGATTTAAAATACGACCGAAGGGAGTGTTTTAAAACATCGCCACTCGTTTCGAATTTCATGTTTTTCGCACTTGTGTCGTAATGTACTATTTACCGTCACTTGCTATTGTGCCTGACGATTCAAAAATGCTTATTACTATTAATATTATCGGCCTCCGTAGCCTAGCAGGTACAGACCCTGCTTACGAAGCTGGAGGTTCCGGGTTCAAATCTTGTCGCCGGGATTATTTGTGTATTTATTTGTCACAAACATTTGTTTTACATTCGAGGCTGTTATATTTACGTATCTATTATGTATCTGTATATTACTGTATATCTATCTGTATGTATACACAGTGTTTTCTTTAAGTGGGATAATATGGGGAAATATGAAACTATAGAAGATACAGGGAAGCCGTCTAAAATACCTAATGTCTCATTAGGTTTTTTTTTTTTGAAAACAAGTTTGGCATAGTCAAAATTTTGGTGAAGTGTGAGTTGTACCTAAAAATTAATCATCATCATCATCATCATATCAGCCGAAAGACATCCACTGCTGAACATAGGTCTCCCCCAAAGATTGCCACAATGACCGGTCCTGTGCCACCCGCATCCAGCGGACTCCTGCGACCTTCACCAGGTCATCTCTTACAATGGGCCTTATAAGAAGCCTCAAAGTCACCTAAAGGGCAATGGAGAGAACTATGCTAGAAGTATCTCTGCGAGGTCGAGATCGTATTAGAAACGAGACCATCCAGCAGCAGAACCAAAGTAACCGATATAGCCCTCCGAACATTTCACGTAGAACCGATGGCTGTTGGAGCGGAAATGTTCTCCAGTGGCGGCCACGTACCGGAAAGCGCAGCGTGGGTACCCCACAAGGTGGAGTTTTGTTTGTCATAATCAGACGATTATTTATTTAAGTAGCTTTCATGTAAGAAAATCAAGCTTTATAGGCCTTAACTTTTAGATTGCCCACCGGAAAAACTCCAAACATTGGTTTGAGTCAAACTCAAAATGTTATGAGTCTTTCCCGTGGACTTTTCAAAAGTAAAGGGCTATGAGAGTTAACCCTTAGGTGCATACAGTATCATAAATGATACGACCGAAATGACACATGTCAAAATAAGTAATCAATTGCGACTGACACACTGGGCAACAGAGTTCTAATTGGCATCGATTGTTTACATAAGTCATTTCAGAATTAAAGTGTGTGATACCATATGCACCTAAGGGTTAATTTCCAAATTAAACCCGTTTTTCATTTAAGTTTTTATTCAAGGTACTCCTTTCCTATTGAATTGTATGATAAAATCATGACTACACTCCCACCGGTTATTTACTATTGGCTACTGGAAAGAGTGGCTCTACAGTTCAGAACATGCACTTTTTCTTTCCTGTGGTCGATAGTTTTAACAGCCTGTGGACAGGTAGTAATCATTTTTATCATACAAAGAGACCAAAAACAAAATGTGCATACCTAATGGCGTCGCAAGCACGAGAAAAAAAGAAAAAAACTGTGGACATATTTTGGAAGAAATTTGTACTACTAATCAAATTTTCGATACATTATACATTTTTTGCAAAATCGTGCATGATAAAACATGCAAATATTATTTACTTTTAGATTGAAAAGTATATTAAATTCAGTAATTGTAAAATCGTTATGGTATGAATTACAAAATTCCAATAAAAAATAATTTCTTACTTAGTTAAAACCCGCTAAACGCACGCAACGAAAACAAATTTCCGCCATCTAGTACGGTCAAATCGTACATAATTTTACTCTAAACTCGCAAATCAAGTAGTATCGCTGCATTTTTGGTATGTTGTTTAGACACCATAGGACAGTATAAAACCATATTTTGCAAGCAAAAAAAAGTTGTGCTAGCTGGGTAGTACGTGAAAAACTGCGAAATTTACGGCCATTTTTTAGTTTCTGATTTTTATTTAAAAAATTTTATGTTTTTGATATCATATGTAAATAAACGTTTAAAGACTAATAAATTTCCAACAAGTTGAGCTAACATGCATTACCGTAGGTCTTATAGTTTCAGAGATTCGAGACTTTGAAAGTACCCCTTTTTGTAAACTAGATAAAATTTTGCATTTTGCTAACGTTTTCGACTTAATATCGCCTCACCTAATTATGCTACGAAAAACATGCAATAGTGACCTTATAGCGCACTTAATATTCTTTAATTTAAGGGTAAAATTAGGTCAGTGAACTTTGTAGTTGAAAGTATAAACCCGAAATTCCAAAGGCAGGATGCCCGCTATCTAAGTTTTTCATACAAATCGCAAGTCGAGTTGCAAAGCTGCAATTTTGGTATATTATAAAGGCCTTATAGATATATACGAAAATGCATATTAAAAGAAAAACAAAAAAATAATTTGGGCATAGAACGTAAGAAACGGAAAAAAATTCGCACTTTTTTTAGTTTTTGACGTTTAACTAAAAATCTATTTCTTTTTGATACTAATTGCTATAAAACTAAGAAAGAACATTAAATTTGAAAGAATTTGAGCTACGCTGCTTCACCGTAAGTTATATATATTTTGAGATACGACATTTCACAAAGTGCCCTTTCATCAAAACATAAACAAATTTTAGGTTACGTTAAAGCTATTCACTAAATATTGGCAAAACGTTCGCGCTAAGGGAAAAAAAGTAATTGTAGATAATAACTATATTAAATTTGAAACAAATTGAGCTGATAACAATTACTGTAAGTCTTATAGTTGGGGGTATGCGAGGCTTCAAAACATGCACTTATTTTCTTAACTTAATGAAGGGCACATTTTGAAATGTCGTATCTCTAAATCTATATAATTTAGGGTAATGCAAGGTAGCTCAAATCCTTTCGAATTTAATATTCTTTCTAAGTTTTGTAGCAATTAGTATCAAAAAGATAATAGTTTTTTAATTAAACGTCAAAAAGTAAAAGAAGTCCAATAATTTTTTCTGTTTTTTTCGTCCTATGCTGAAGTTCCTTTTTTGTTTTTCTTGTAATATGCATTTTTGTACGTCCTTATAGCGCCTTTATAATATACTAAAATTGCAGCTTTGCAACACGACTTGCGATTTGTATGAAAAACTTAGATAGCGGGCCTACTGCCTTTTGAATTACGCGTTTTTATTTTCAATTACAAAGTTTACTGACCTGATTTTACCCTTAAATGAAAGAATATTAATTGCGCTATAAGATAATTATTTCATGTTTTTCGTAGCATAATTAGGTAAGGCGATATTAAACCAAAAACGTTAGCAAAACTCAACATTTTATCTAGTTTACAAAACAGGGTACTATTTGAAGTCTCGAATCTCTGAAAATATAAGACCTACGGTAATGCATGTTATCTCATCTTGTTACAAATTTATTCATCTTTAAACGTTACCTGATACATATTGTCAAAAAACGTAAGGCTTTTTTTATAAAAATCAGAAACTAAAAATAGACAGTAAATTTCACAGTTTTTCACGTATTACGCAGCTAGCACAACTTTTTTTTGCTTGCAAAATGTGGTTTTATACTGCCATATGGTGTCTAAATAACATACCAAAAATGCAGCTTTAGTACATGTTTTGCGAGTTTAATATACGATTTGACCGTACTAATCTTGCTTATGAACACATGTAAGTTTTTTAATACAAATACGCCAACGAATCAGTAATAAGTTGGAAAGTTCATTAAATTTCCTTGCAAAATGAACCTTAAGAACATAAGTAATATACATATCTAGCCTCCTCCTGCCCTTCATACTCAGTTTTAGCTATTGAAATTTAAACCTAATGAGTTTGAGAATATAGTAGCTTTTCTTTTGTTCTACAAAACAAATTCAAATATGTCCTTTATAGGTCACATTGGGCAGAACGAGGCTAGTTTTCAAACACCAACTACGTTTTGGTTATGTACGATACATCGTACACTATGCATTTAAGGGTTAATGTAGATAAGGCTTTCAATAAGAAAATCAAGCTTTACAGGCCATAACTTTTAGATTGTCTACCGGAAAGACTCCAAACATTGGTTTGTGTTTGACCCTCATCGCCATGACAATAAAGGCGTGTTCAGATATTTCAGACGCTACGATATTTAGTTAGTATTTGACAGGATTTGTATGTGATACTTGACAGATTTTTGTTATTCGCTAATTAATTTAAATATTCATAATGTACAATGCTCAATTTTTATTTTTATTTGGATTTTTAATGTCTATTTCCACCATTTTATTTTTATTTTATTTTTATAATGTTTGCTTGCGACTATTAGGAATAAGCATTAATTGGTATGTGTACACCCAATTGCAAATTTTTATTTTGTATGCCTATCGGCGAGGCAGAGATCTACAGGGTGGTCCAAACCTTGACGTCAAAATTTTTTTTTTAGATTCCTCACGTCATGATCTATCAGAATATACCCCATGTATGTTAGCCGATTTTTTGTAGTTTTCGAGTTAGGAATTTTTGAATTTTTTTTTTGAGAAATTCCGGATTGAAGAAATTTATATACTAACTCTATTATACCAACATTGTTACCTATGTTTACAATACAAATAAAAAACGCGGGCCGCGACGGCAGAGTGACGGCCAAACGGGTTGGCGTCACGTCTGAAGTGGCTGTGTTGTTGCTGTAATAATGGCGACTATACAAGACTCACAGCGCAGACTGAGCCTGTGTCGGTGCGCTACTTCGAGCTGACGCGACGGCAGAGTGACGGCCAAACGGGTTGGCGTCACGTCTGAAGTGGCTGTGTTGTTGCTGTAATAATGGCGACTATACAAGACTCACAGCGCAGACTGAGCCTGTGTCGGTGCGCTACTTCGAGCTGACGCGACGGCAGAGTGACGGCCAAACGGGTTGACGTCACGTCTGAAGTGGCTGTGTTGTTGCTGTAATAATGGCGACTATACAAGACTCACAGCGCAGACTGAGCCTGTGTCGGTGCGCTACTTCGAGCTGACGCGACGGCAGAGTGACGGCCAAACGGGTTGGCGTCACGTCTGAAGTGGCTGTGTTGTTGCTGTAATAATGGCGACTATACAAGACTCACAGCGCAGACTGAGCCTGTGCCGGTGCGATACTTCGAGCTGACGCGACGGCAGAGTGACGGCCAAACGGGTTGGCGTCACGTCTGAAGTGGCTGTGTTGTTGCTGTAATAATGGCGACTATACAAGACTCACAGCGCAGACTGAGCCTGTGCCGGTGCGCTACTTCTAGCTGACGCCGCGACGGCAGAGTGACGGCCAAACGGGTTGGCGTCACGTCTGAAGTGGCCGTGTTGTTGCTGTAATAATGGCGACTATACAAGACTCACAGCGCAGACTGAGTCTGTGCCGGTGCGCTACTTCGAGCTGACGCGACGGCAGAGTGGCGGCCAAACGGGTTGGCGTCACGTCTGAAGTGGCTGTGTTGTTGCTGTAATAATGGCGACTATACAAGACTCACAGCGCAGACTGAGCCTGTGCCGGTGCGCTACTTCGAGCTGACGCGACGGCAGAGTGACGGCCAAACGGGTTGGTGTCACGTCTGAAGTGGCTGTGTTGTTGCTGTAATAATGGCGACTATACAAGACTCACAGCGCAGACTGAGCCTGTGCCGGTGCGCTACTTCGAGCTGACGCGACGGCAGAGTGACGGCCAAACGGGTTGGTGTCACGTCTGAAGTGGCTGTGTTGTTGCTGTAATAATGGCGACTATACAAGACTCACAGCGCAGACTGAGCCTGTGCCGGTGCGCTACTTCGAGCTGACGCGACGGCAGAGTGACGGCCAAACGGGTTGGCGTCACGTCTGAAGTGGCTGTGTTGTTGCTGTAATAATGGCGACTAAGGCTTGTTCACGAAATAAAGTAGCCATAGCTGTATTTTTTTTTTATTTTGTATGAGACCAAACCTTATGCTGCCGTGCAATTCCTAAACCACAGTAACTGCCAATTTTCCGATTTTCGGTTTATTGGTGATCTATAATCAGCAAATCAAAACGCATAATCCCAATCGATCGGTTTTTAATTTGGAAAACAACATAAAGCGCAGTAAAATGGTCTACGGCTACGGTTTTTGGGCTGATACTGACTAAAACGCAGTACAGGTGTAGATTTTTATGATTTTTAGCATGTAAACTGATAGTATCTCGTTTATAAAGAAACTAATTAAAACACAGTATACATTTTTTATGCTAAAAGTGTTGTACTGCGTTTCCAGTTTCATAGATTAATAAGCATAATTACTAGTTAAGACGCAGTAGGAATAAAATAACGATATTTACAGCGGTACGCTACCTTTCAAATAAGTATCGTATTGCCATCTAAACTGCAGTAACAAGTTCATTAATGTACACATTATGCTGTATGCTGTATAAATTTCAATAGCAATAATACTAGCTAAAGGACAGTAGCACCCCAAGGGGCTGCAGTTTAGGCAGTATTTTTATGTTATTTGACTATTTTAACTGCATTTAGACGTTGAATTTAAGTGGCAAATTCGAGTTAGTTCCATCTCGGACGTTCAGTCCTTGAAGAGAGCTTATAGTGATATCGTTAGAACATCCTGTTTAAGGTAGTAAAATAATTCTTGACCTATTTAAAATTTAAAACAACCAAGGTGTCGTCTGTTGATAAACGAATAAAAATGTATACAGGGTGTTTGGTCCATCGTTGGCCAAATTAAAGTGGTGGATAGGTGGGGTCATTCTCTATCTCACCACGCTTTCTAAATTTTTTTTTGACCGACGTGCATTTTTTTTTCATTTTTTTGTTGTTTTGAAAAGAAAATCAGGACCAACTTGTTTAAAATTATTTTTTAATAAAAAATAAGTGCTAGAGACATGCAATTGTTATTGCATCGTGACGTGCAACGTTGCACTGTTTTGTTAGTCAAAATTTCAGACATCTAACGCTTAGTTTATTTTTTATTGGCGCTCAAAGGTTTTACAGTACGTAAAAAATTTGCCATAGGTCAACTTTGATTTGCAATGAAAAAAAAAATAAAAAAGACTTCGTTCTTAATTTTTTTTTTACTAAATTGTATGTTTTATCCTCTCTCTAATGATGTAAAATAATCCCGGATAATCTTCCATAAACTTGGTTTTTCCGCGGTTATTGTAACGGACGCGACAGGCAAATCATCATTGCCCAAACATTAACGCCTCTTTTTTGAAATCCCGTAAGTAAAAACCGGGTTTGTTTTCTCGATGAGGGATGAGTGAACTTATCTTACGTTAATTTGGCCTTGGAGTTGAAGGTCAACTTTCACATTTCAGCGTGATAAGATACGGAAGTGTTTTTGAAAACAACACGTGCAGAGCAGGTAAAGACGGCTATCACCCTCTTACACAGCACAATAAGTGCAGTTGTCTCCCTCTTTCATGAGTTAGACGTCAAACTACTCTACCAAAGGTCATTAGTAGGGTTAGATAAGACTAGACTCTACTTAGGTAGAGGGATCAGATTAGATTTAAGTCGTTATTTGACTGTCTCTGGTGGCTAACCCATTTCCAATCCTGATAGTGTTGTTTTTTGTTTAGTTTTATTTGTGTTATTATTCACATCCGTTCTGTTTACTTCGTTTATTCGAGAATGGCAACATTTACGAATGAAGAGTACGCGGATATTTTGATGGCGTATGGTAAAGCTGATGGTGTTGCACGAGCAGCGCAAAGAATCTACCAGGAACGATTCCCTAACAGACGCTTACCAAACCGGAACGGGTTTCAAAACACTTACCGACGCTTATGGGGAACTGGAAATTTGAACGTGAATGAACCAAGAGGGGTTGTGGTGCGACACTGTTGAAGTTGACAACCGGATTTTGGCAATGTTTGAGGAAGACCCGACTAGAAGCATAAGAGATGTAGCTGCATTACTAGAACTTTCTATCTGGAAGGTGTGGAAAGTTCTTCGCCAAAATAACCAGCACGCATTTCACTACACTCCCGTACAAGGTATTGAACGTTTGAACTGAATTTCTGCTTGATAACCGAAATTAAAACTGAAATCCGCCTCATCGAGCACGTCTGTTTTTCACGCTTTTTACGCACGTAGAGGTCGTAAACCGTGAAAAAACAGGCTTGCTCATGTCATTTGTACCAAAAAATCATTAAAACATGTAGGAACAGGTTCTTATTCGATTTTTTTTCTTTTCAGGCCTTGAAGATAACGATTTTGGGAATCGTGTACGGTTTTGCCGTTTATTGCTGCATACAGATTTAGAAGACCGTGACTTTTTAAAAAGCATTCTGTGGACAGACGAGTCAAAATTTACAAGAGAAGGAATTTTCAATGTGCACAACCTCCACCACTGGTCACCTCAAAATGAAAACCCACGCCAAAAAAGACATAGGGGGTTTCAGAGAAGATACTGTGTCAATGTCTGGGCAGGAGTTATTGGCGATCAAGTCATCCGGCCACATTTTCTGCCAGACAATTTGAATGGAGACAACTATCTACATTTTCTACAAAATGATTTACCTAATTTGCTGGAGAATGTTCCACACTTTAACGAGGATAGGCATATCATCTTCCAACAAGACGGATGTCCGGCCCATTGGAAGATAACAGTCAGGGAGCACCTTGACAACGCTTTCCCTAATTCATGGATTGGGAGAGACGGTCCAATTCCATGGCCTCCACGCTCTCCTGACCTAACTCCGTTGGACTTCTACATCTGGGGACGGGCGAAGGAACTTGTCTACAAAACAGAGGTGGAATCGCGGGAAGATTTGTCTCAACGAATATTGGCGGCCTTCGAGGTGATAAGAGAAGAAGTTCGATTACGAGTAACAACAGTGGAAATAAGAAAAAGGTGCTATGCATGCATTCGCAACGAAGGTCGCCAGTTTGAACAAAACTTGTAAAAACAATTGTAATAAAAATTGAAAAAAAAATGTTTTTTTTTTTAACCTGCATGTCGATACTTTCCTGATTCTTCCATACAAAAACCGAGAAAAAATTTAGTTCAGGGAAGGTTCAAGATTAATGTACCGTAAGATTGTGAAATCACGTCTCTAGTCTAATGTGATGTCACTAACTGAGTAGTCTTCTTATCTAGCCCTACTGCTTGGCTTTTAGTAGAGCAGTCTGACGTCTAACCCATAAAAGAGGGAGACAACTGCACTTATTGTGCTGTGTAAGAGGGTGATAGCCGTCTTTACCTGCTCTGCACGTGTTGTTTTCAAAAACACTTCCTTATCTTATCACGCTGAAATGTGAAAGTTGACCTTCAACTCCAAGGCCAAATTAACGTAAGATAAGTTTTAAATCTTAATAACTTGCAAACCTCATCGAGAAAACAAACCCGGTTGTTACTTACTGGATTTCAAAAAAGAGGCGTTAATGTTTGGGCAATGATGATTTGCCTGTCGCGTCCGTTACAATAGCTGCGAAAAAACCAAGTTTATGGAAGGTTATCCGGGATTATTTTACATCATTAGAGAGAGGATAAAACACACAATTTAGTAAAAGAATTTTAAGAATGTAAAGTTTTTAATTTTTTTTTTCATTGCAAATCAAAGTTGACTTATGGCAAAATTTTTACGTACTGTAAAACCTTTGAGCGCCAATAAAAAATAAACTAAGCGTTAGATGTCTGAAATTTTGACTTTAACAAAACAGTGCAACGTTGCACGTTACGATGCACTAACAATTGCATGTCTCTAGCACTTATTTTTTATTAAAAATTAATTTTAAACAAGTTGGTCCTGGTTTTCTTTTCAAAACAACAAAAAAATTAAAAAAAAATGCACGTCCGCCAAAAAAAATTTTAGAAAGCGTGGTGAGATAGAGAACGACCCCACCTATCCGCCATTTTAATTTGGCCAACGATGGACCAAACACCCTGTATAGTTAAACACATAAAGGTATTATTACCTAATTATTAGGTTCTTAAAAGACAAAAAATAACCTTCTCTTTAGTTTGTACATATTTAATTTTGCTATGCGAGTTATGGTTCATAGGCGGCGGTATCATCTTATTAAGCAATGCCAACAAATATCATCGTTATGTCATAATATTGTTACATTTCTTCTTGATTGCGGTACTTCGCCGTAACGTATGAAGTAGATTATACATATGAATTATACGAATACCGCCAATACCGGTCAATAATCGAGTATTTAGAAATTTGTATTTACCTGTTTTGGGATTCGATAAGATTGCTACATACTTTTTGGTTTAAGTTTCTTATACGGAAATTTCAGATGCATTTAACAAATTTATCTATGTTAGTTTAAATTCTAAGCTAAACATAAAATATAAAAGTAAATTCTTAATCATTTCTTTAAGGAATTGCTACATAAAATATAAAAGTTGTTATTAAATTAGTCACGGATATTTAAGGGACGTTAATTAACATCAAAACAGTTAACTTTCACAAGAAATAAAAAAACATGTTTTTTTTTGTTTTCATTTACCGAACAAAAAAGAATTAATCATCCCCTATGTAATATCATGTCAAGGTGTTTATTTAACACTGTCTGTCATGCCACGTCAATAGTAGTTTTTCTTAAAATGTTATTATGATTCGGCGGCAATACTGTAAGTAGGTACATTCACAGATAAAATATAGGGAAGATTCCGTGTATTAAGACATACATGAACGAACTATTGTCATCCTTCACCCCATCTCAAGACGTATTCCATAAGGAAAAAGAGACAAATAAAGTAGCTCTACTTGGTCGTGAACTCCATCAACGACTCCATTTTCTTGAACAATGCTACCAACCTGACTAGATAAAATGTCATTACTATTAGTGATGTCCAGTCTTCAATCGTATACTTTTATCGTCAATAATAATATTTTTACCAAATTAGGTAGCGAATACAGTAGGAATAAACCTTATTTCCTACTCAAAATCACGACCTTCTTCGATCGTGATTTCAAAATCTACATTTTAGGATAAAAATAAAATCACAAAGTTAACGAAATATTTTCTTTAATTAAAATGTCATAATGAGGGTTTCCTAAAACGTATGCCACTAGTTGGCGCCACTTAGCCGTAAGGTCCCGCTAAGAAACACAATTATCTAGCCCCAAAGAAAGACTAAGTAAATGTTTTTTTTTTTTTTTTATAAAGTTAAATTTTTTTTATATATTTTTTTTAACTCATACAAAATATTTAAACCAGAAACTATAAACATAGAATTTAGACAAGTTTCTGGACCTGCTCCCGCCCTGGGGATTTCAGAAAACTCTCATTATAACATGTTTTATGGACTTATCATTCCTTAAAGCATACCTAACAATTTTGGTATGATGGCTTCTTTATAATTAAATTAATCAGTCTACACAAGTATCACATGAGCGTCATTATTAAACTAAACTTAATTTACTTGCTGGTTGACATGACATTGGATGATTACCAAATATGGTGGGTAGTACGTCAGAATGTAATCACTTATGCGCGTACCCTTGCCTGAAACAACAGCTTAAAATTGTGCGGAGCATATTTTTGAATACTCTTTAGGGTACCAGTCGTCTGCCTTTTTGATATTTTTGACCCATAATAGCCTTTGTTCAGTGTCCAGTGGAAACCTGTTGGACATTAAAAACATCGATTCATTTTTGAGTTGACTATCAATACATTTATCGATATCACGATCGGTCTCTTAAGTACCACACTATGCGATACAAATGTTTGAATCCCACTATTTATAATTACATTACGAATGTAAATACAAATGGTTTAATCACAAAACTACACATATGTATCCGACAACAAATAATAATAAGATTTTCAGTTACTTTTACCTTAATAAGGTTCGATATCTTAAAATTCAAGTCAAAACTAAATTGCCGGTGAAACGTAATGTCTTTATTTTGTTCATTCAGGTAACCCTGGCGGTTTTTACACCCTGGAACCACACAAGTCATCACTTTTATCACATTCCGTGCACTTATCGAACAGAAATATACATGAAAAGCTTTATTTTAATCACTTTTACTATTTGCGGTTTAGGTGCACTAGTATACCCAAACAAAGATCGTTGACAGGCATTGCCGGCGTCACCCACAGATAAAATAGACTCGGTCTATCAATTTTATATGTCTATGGGTACATTATTAAAGGCCTCCACAAACCAGCCGGCGATTCTAGAATTATGACTTTTGACTAAAAAGAGGTTTCGTTTAATTATCTTATTAACAGGGTGCTTTAACGAAGCAAATTTGTTTCCTATTTTTCTCCAAAAAAACATAACAAAACCTATAATGTGTCATACATAAATATACTCCAGGAGCGGAGTACTATTGTAGTAATAGGTCATAATTAATGACAATTTATTATCTTATAGGGTTTTGTATTATACTCATACTCATACTCATACTCATTTATTCATAATATTACAATATTACATGTCAACGTTTCATCATTCTAAGAATACAATTCATGATTATAATAAATTCAATTAGTAGATATAAATTAATAGTTATTGATACAATAATAAAAAATATATATTTATAGGTATGTCATCAGAGTAAATTATATAAACATTCTTAATTATTATTTATCGCATACGTCATAAAATTCATCCACAGTGTAAAATGCATTACAAATGAGCCATTTCTTTAATTTATTTAGGAATACATTGTGATCCTCTAATATACGGATATCAATGGGAAGTGCATTGTAAATTTTTGGACCAACAACTTGCATTGTCTTGGACGACTTGGCCAGTCTGTGGGATGCGGGCAGCAGTCTTTCTTTACCACCTAAACGTGTGCGAGTCAGTTTGTTCACTTCGAAAGTATGTATGTGTGTGTGTACATGTTTAGCTACGTTGAAAATATATTGTGATGGTAGGGTGAGTATTTTAATTTGCGTGAATAGGTGTCTAGCGGGTGTACCTGGCAGGGTTTTCGCGATAATTCTTATGGCACGCTTTTGTATGACGAACACTCGGTGCCATTCTGCTGCTGTACCCCATGACTCCAAGGCGTAACTCATGACGGAATGGAACAGCGAGAAGTAACTTGTGCGCAGTTGCTGGTGCGGTAGTATATTCGCAAGGTTCGTTAAAGCGAAGCACGCACCAGATAATTTTCCACATAGAACGTCAATGTGGTGGTCCCATTTGAGGGCGGAATCAATAGTTACTCCCAGGAATTTAGCGTGCTGTATCTGGGTAATGTTTGTTCCGTCGATATGCATTGCCAAAGGCCTGGGAGGTCTGCCTCCGAGGTGGATATGTATTATTTGCGTTTTGGCTAGATTGAGAACTAAACCATTTAGTGTGAACCAGTTTTGCATACGTTGGATGTCCTCAACTATTACAGCCTCTAAGCTTTCGAGTGAGCGGGCTGTCAAGATGTCACAGGAGTCGTCTGCAAATAGGTACATGTCACCTTTCACAATAGTGGGTAAGTCATTTACTTGAATTAAGAAACACAGATTGGCTAACGACGAACCTTGGGGCACTCCAATGTCAACGCCCCCATACTCCGACTGAGTATCCCCGTTATTTAAGGCTACTACCTGCTGCCGCCGGCTCAAAAAGTCCATCATCAGCCTGTGTGCTGGACCCCTTATGCCAGCATGATCAAGTTTGTTTGACAATACGTCATGGTTGCATAGGTCGAAAGCTCTGGTCATATCGCACAATAAAATGGCGACATGGCACGAGTTCTCTTTTGCTAACATTATTTTGTGTACTGTATCGCGTATAACATTAGTACAGGACCTGTTTTTTCTGTATGCGTATTGTTTATCGCTCAGTATATGATTGCGTTCGAGGAAAAGTGTTAATCTTTGGCAAATACAGCATTCAAAAAGTTTACCTATTGCCGGAATTATACTAATTGGTCTGTAATTCGTGATGTCATCAGTTTGGCCCTTTCCCTTATAAATAGGTATAACTTTGACTTTTTTTAATATAGACGGGTATGCCCCATGTCTAATTAAGTAGTTGAATATGTTAATTAATTGGTGTAATATAAAAGGTAATGATATCTTAAGAAGTTTAGTTGAAATGTTATAGATGTCTAGTGTATTTTTGCAAGCGATTTTCTTCATGACAATGTCGTATAACTCCTTCCCAGTAACCGGTTGTATGTAAAAAGACACATCGCTCGGGTGGGTTGTCGATAATAACAATTTATTAGCTTCGGCTGGATTCGCGGTAGGCGCATGAACGGCGGCGGCGGCTGATAGAAAAAAAGTGTTTACATCATTAGCCAATCTGTGCTGCGACTCATAGTGCATTCCATCGGTGTCGCGCAGTGCATTAAGAGTGCACTGATTTTTTTGTGAGGTGCGACCTGTGGACTTGTTTACTATTTGCCATAAAGTTTTTTGTTGATTGGTGCTGTTTTTAAGAGTGTTGTAGTAGTATGTTTGTTCGGCGCGCTTGAGGGACTCCTCTAATTTCAACGATAATGATAGAATTATTAACGCGGTGTGTTTATTATTTGTGTTCTGTGTAACTAAACGTAAAAGGTCATCCAATAATTGTTTCTGCATAATAATATCGTGAGTTATCCAGGGACAAAGATTCGTACGATTATATGGATTTCTTTTTAGTGGAAAGCACGTGTTAGATTTGCCATTTAAGGTATAGATAATGTGTGAGAGGTGAGCTATGGGATCGCTTTGATACTTATACTCAATACATTCCCAATCGACCGAAGAGACGGCGTGCTTAAACAAATCGAGCCTGTTCTTCGAAAATTGACGGGTAAGTGTGCTTCCAGTTCTGTCTACTCGGATTTCTAACGTAATTTTTTGTGCGTCATGATCAGATACATGTGTTATAATTGGTGAAATTACTATTTCGTGTGAATTTAATAAGCTGTTTATGTAAACATGGTCTAAACAGGTACTTGATGACCCTATCTGATGCGTGGCAAAGTTAACTAGTTGCGAGAACCCAAGTGAACTGACCAAGTCCTCCAAAGTGCATTTTTGCTTAGAGTCTACTAAGTAATCAACGTTAAAGTCGCCCATTATTATACATTTCTTTTGTTGGTCTGATAGTTTTTTTAGTAATTTTTCGAAACAGTTAGTAAAGCAATCGAAATTGCTAAGATTTGAGTGATATATACAAACAACAAGTGTATTTGACTTTAAGATATCGATGCAAGAGACCTCACAGATGTGTTCAACAGAATATTTGCATATGTCTAGGCGTTCTTTGAATATAATATTGTTTTTAACATAAATAGCTGAGCCTCCGTGTTCCATTGTTTTTCTACAGAAGCTCGATCCTAGCTGATAGGTAGGGAAATTGATGGCTTTAATTTCTTGAGATTTTAGCCAATGCTCAGTAATACAAAGTATGTCGCATTTCAACTCATTGGCTAGTAATAGCTCAAGCTGCTGAGTTTTACTTGTGACGCTTCTGGTATTTTGATGACAAATAGTCAGACTATTAGATACTGTCACTCGTGGTTTCTGTGGGTGTAGTAGTCGACTTACGTTTTCCTCTCGTATTTCTCTTGAATAGAAAGGGCTGCCACTGGTTGATCGTGACATTCATTGGCCATGCTGATGGAAACATAAAAAGTTCATATATATGTTCCGGTATACCAATTTTATAAGACTTATAGTCATCCCGTTTTGATGGAATGAGTTCCACTATATAGTTCGCAGTGTGGATGCTGTTGAGGTGTTCCGCAATAGTCTCGGCACTTGTATCTGTGCTAAAAAAGCATCCATGAACAAATTTTATGGTTGCAACTCCGCTTACGGTGGTATTGAGTGCGCTACCTTTTATTAGCAAATTATTAAGCTTTTTTCGTTTTTGAGGCGACCTTGCCCGTATGTTATTAGAAGATATTACTTGGTTCTTAACTTGAATTTCATTTAACGGCGACATAGTACGACTAAGTGTAGTTGTTGCAGCAGAGTTGATCATATCCGCTACTCTGTCGTCGGGCCGTTCGCCGTCGCTCATTGGTGTTTGGCATGTCAATGGTTTCTCATTGGCTGATTGAGTTGGTAATGGCGATGTTATTAGTTTCTCATTGGTCGTTGGGGTTGAAACGCTATTCAGACTGGCCTGCGCTTTCGCTTTTGCTCTTGTAGAGACGGATGTCATTGGTGCGGGCTTCAACAATTTCTTCGACACTTGAGATACTTCGACCTTCGTAATTTGCTCGCATAATGACTCAATGAGTTTTTGTTGTTCCGCAAGTTTCTTATTGAGATCCTGAGCTATAACAGCTGTATTAGCGTGTTCTTTCTTTAGTGTGGAGAGAGTATCTTTACACTTCTTTAAAAACACTTCACTATTAATGCTACACATTGTATTATTTAATTTACACGTTATAAAGTATCGAAACCGATGTGGTCGTGGCGTTTGACATATGTATACCCAATGTTTATAATATACAGTATTATAAAGACTTTTTGATTTATATAGGTGACACAAATACGTAAGAAATTATATTAATTTAAATTAATCGTAGAAGTGCTACGCCATAATCAGCCGTGACCTTACTCATTGAAATCATTGTAAGGCTAAATATATTGTGCCATTTGCTATGATTACAACCGATGATGGTACCTGAAGTTGATTGTTATTTCATTGCTTAAGAAAATGTGGTAATAAACCTTAATTTTTGTCTAATTTTTATATTACTGACGACAAATCCTTAAATAAACTGCGTTTTCCAAGTAACTTTTAAATCCTTTTTTACTTCCTTCTGTTTCACACATTGGCATGAAACTTGATAAGCGTGTTTGAATGTCTTAATAATAAAGTTATGATAGGCTGTTACAAAGTTTTGTTGTATTTTAATTACTTTATTTAAAAAAACTATATTTTACTGTTGTGAATGAAGTTCGTAGCAGGAAAATTCAATCAAAATACTAGTTAAATTACAGTATACTAGTCCCTTTTACTGCAGTTTAACCTGTAAAATGCCGCCTATCTCTATAAAGCACGCAAAATTTGTGCAGTAAGTGGTCATTTTACTGTGTCTTAATTAGTAATTGTTATATTTTTCCCTGTTTTTAAAAGCGCAGTACAAACACAGAATTTCGAAAAAAACACATATTTAATTTTAGAAAAAGCAGAAGCATGTATTTTTTAATTTATCGTATTGTATGATTGAAATACTTCATTTTGCACTAAAAAAAATCTCATTAACTATCAAATCTTGGAAAATATGTTACTTTAAAACCGTTTTTTGCTATTATCTCAAAATCGACTTTAGTCAGTTACTGTGTTTTAGGAATTGCACGGCAGTATGGGTGTTATTAAAAAGAAGGGCTCTTTGCCTATCTTCTCGGTCGCTGTGGTTGATATTTATATCATTTTCTCCATAATTATGGACTTTTATTTAAACTTCTAAATTTAAGTAGGGTTTTTTCTTGTTTTACCATTTTGGGTCATTTAGTTTTGCAATGGGTCTTAACTAAAATACAATAGCGATACTATAATAAACTGTGAATCTCGTGTCTACAATTTTTATTAACTATTTGAAGACTAACATTGTTGAAATCGTCTCGGAAGTTCGCACTTTTCTTAGCCTGAACTTTTGCATTAAGCATTATCTGAAGTAATTTTGATTTTTACGACTTTACAGCGAATGATTTTGGATATTGGATTATTAAACGTAAAACAGAAGAATCAATTTACAGTCCCATGGCTGTTAGAACTACATGGGACTGTTGCGTAACAGTAGAGACTGATTTTACGATGGCTACTTTATTTCGTGAACAAGCTTTATACAAGACTCACAGCGCAGACTAAGCCTGTGCCGGTGCGCTACTTCGAGCTGACGCCGCGACGGCAGAGTGGCGGCCAAACGGGTTGGCGTCACGTCTGAAGTGGCTGAGTTGTTGCTGTAATAATGGCGACTATACAAGACTCACAGCGCAGACTGAGCCTGTGTCGGTGCGCTACTTCGAGCTGACGCGACGGCAGAGTGGCGGCCAAACGGGTTGGCGTCACGTCTGAAGTGGCTGTGTTGTTGCTGTAATAATGGCGACTATACAAGACTCACAGCGCAGACTGAGCCTGTGTCGGTGCGCTACTTCGAGCTGACGCCGCGACGGCAGAGTGACGGCCAAACGGGTTGGCGTGACGTCTGAAGTGGCTGTGTTGTTGCTGTAATAATGGCGACTATACAAGACTCACAGCGCAGACTGAGCCTGTGCCGGTGCGCTACTTCGAGCTGACGCCGCGACGGCAGAGTGACGGCCAAACGGGTTGGCGTCACGTCTGAAGTGGCTGTGTTGTGTAATAATGGCGACTATACAAGACTCACAGCGCAGACTGAGTCTGTGTCGGTGCGCTACTTCGAGCTGACGCGACGGCAGAGTGACGGCCAAACGGGTTGGCGTCACGTCTGAAGTGGCTGTGTTGTTGCTGTAATAATGGCGACTATACAAGACTCACAGCGCAGACTGAGCCTGTGCCGATGCGCTACTTCGAGCTGACGCGACGGCAGAGTGACGGCCAAACGGGTTGGCGTCACGTCTGAAGTGGCCGTGTTGTTGCTGTAATAATGGCGACTATACAAGACTCACAGCGCAGACTGAGCCTGTGCCGGTGCGCTACTTCGAGCTGACGCCGCGACGGCAGAGTGACGGCCAAACGGGTTGGCGTCACGTCTGAAGTGGCTGTGTTGTGTAATAATGGCGACTATACAAGACTCACAGCGCAGACTGAGTCTGTGTCGGTGCGCTACTTCGAGCTGACGCGACGGCAGAGTGACGGCCAAACGGGTTGGCGTCACGTCTGAAGTGGCTGTGTTGTTGCTGTAATAATGGCGACTATACAAGACTCACAGCGCAGACTGAGCCTGTGCCGGTGAGCTACTTCGAGCTGACGCCGCGACGGCAGAGTGGCGGCCAAACGGGTTGGCGTCACGTCTGAAGTGGCTGTGTTGTTGCTGTAATAATGGCGACTATACAAGACTCACAGCGCAGACTGAGCCTGTGTCGGTGCGCTACTTCGAGCTGACGCCGAACGAGCTGCGAGGCCGACGCAGGCCGCGACGGCAGAGTGGCGGCCAAACGGGTTGGCGTCACGTCTAAAGTGGCTGTGTTGTTGCTGTAATAATGGCGACTATACAAGACTCACAGCGCAGACTGAGCCTGTGTCGGTGCGCTACTTCGAGCTGACGCGACGGCAGAGTGGCGGACAAACGGGTTGGCGTCACGTCTGCTGTGTTGTTGCTGTAATAATGGCGACTATACAAGACTCACAGCGCAGACTGAGCCTGTGTCGGTGCGCTACTTCGAGCTGACGCCGAACGAGCTGCGAGGCCGACGCAGGCCGCGACGGCAGAGTGGCGGCCAAACGGGTTGGCGTCACGTCTAAAGTGGCTGTGTTGTTGCTGTAATAATGGCGACTATACAAGACTCACAGCGCAGACTGAGCCTGTGTCGGTGCGCTACTTCGAGCTGACGCGACGGCAGAGTGGCGGACAAACGGGTTGGCGTCACGTCTGCTGTGTTGTTGCTGTAATAATGGCGACTATACAAGACTCACAGCGCAGACTGAGCCTGTGTCGGTGCGCTACTTCGAGCTGACGCCGAACGAGCTGCGAGGCGGAGGCAGGTCTCGACGGCAGAGTGGCGGCCAAACGGGTTGGCGTCACGTCTGAAGTGGCCGTTTTGTTGCAATCTGGAATTGAAATGGATATTATTTGTACCGTAAAAATTAAATTAAGCTATTAAAATGCATTAAACAGTGTTTTTTTAAGTGAGACAATATGGGGAAATCGAAAACTATAGCAGATACAGGAAAGCTGTCAAAGAAAACATTAGATATAGTTTGGAGAAAACAATTTAGGCACAGTCAAAAATTTGGCCAGGTGTAAGTTTTACCTAAAAATGTATAATGTTGATATTTATTGGCGCAGATCAACGTCATTTCATGCGTAGACAATTTTATTGTTTCGGATGAAAAAAATCTGAACAGCAGATGTTATAGTACGGTCAAATCGTACATTAAACTCGCAAAACATGTAGTAAAGCTGCATTTTTGGTATGTTATTTAGACACCATAGGGCAGTATAAAACCACATTTTGCAAGCAAAAAAAAGTTGTGCTAGCTGCGTTATACGTGAAAAACTGTGAAATTTACCGTCTATTTTTAGTTTCTGATTTTAATAAAAAAAGCCTTACGTTTTTTGACAATATGTATCAGGTAACGTTTAAAGATGAATGAATTTGTAACAAGATGAGATAACATGCATTACCATAGGTCTTATAGTTTCAGAGATTCGAGACTTCAAATCAGGGATCGCAACCGGTAATCTGAATACAGGTTTTAAATAAGGTATTACCGGTTATAGCGAATTTCGCTACGTATATCGGTTAATGTCAAAATAGCGGTATAATCAATATTGGTATTCAAATATATTAGAGGTTTAGCTATTTGACAGCAATACCTGTATAATGAGTAGACCCCGGTATCGGAGGTGCAAAATGGTAGCTGTCAAGTTCTTACTTAGGGATAGGTAAACACATTTTGTGATGTCGATATCGATACTCGATTTTTTGTACAATTATTTTTTTATGTACAGTGGCGTTCAGAATTGCATAGACAATTTATGAATGAATTCATTCATAAACTGACCATGCAGTTTTAAGCCCTAATGTACAAGGACCATTTATTTGTATACCTTTTTTCGGGATATATGATAATAATTAACATTTAACACCTTCGCTGCGGCAATTAACTAACTGCACAATTAACTATACTTGTACGGGATTGCAGGGACCCCGTACCCCAGTAAGCGTGCTAATACTCGATTTTTTGTACAATTATTTTTTATGTACAAGGACAATTTATTTGTATCCCTTTTTTTGGGATTTATGATAATAATTAACATGTAATATATAAATCATTAGTATCATTACTACGAGTATTACAATACAAATCTCTGGTTGCTATTACATTTATTACTTATGTTTCGAGTTGCACAACATTGAATAAAAACTTTTGAGATATTAAAAACTTATATATAGGATGCCCTGAAAATTTCGGGAATTTAATACTTAGGAACGTATATTTGACATGTGTTATACCTCTTTCTTATAAGCATAGTCTCATTATTCGAAAACACTGGCCACTTAGAAAAAAAAAACAATGTCCGATTTTCAATTGTTTTTTAAAGTCGTTGAGTCGCTGGTGAAAATGGAGCTGTCCCGCGAAAGTTTTAGAGCAATGATTTATTATGACTTTAAAAGTGGATTAACACAACAACAATGTGGAGACCGATTAACTATTGCTTTTAGTAGTGAAGCACCTTCAAAGACGACCATATACAGGTGGTATTCGGAATTCCAACGTGGCCGTGTGTCTCATGCGGATGACGTACGTGAGGGTCGACCGAAAACGGCCGTTACCGATCAAAACATCGATGTTGTTCGCCAACTGATAAAGGAAGATAGGCATGTTACATATCGGGAGATTCAGGAGACTTTAGGTATTGGAATGAGTCAGGTACAAGTTATTTTACAACAAGAGTTGGGCGTGCGGAAGTTATTTTCCCGGTGGATTCCTCACTTGTTATCTGACGACCAGAAAACGGTACGTGTCAATTGGTGCCGCAAAACTTTAAAAAGATTTAAAGGAGGAAGCTCAAATGCCGTTTTTAGTATTCATAGTCAGGTGACGAATCATGGATTTACGCATATGAGCCTGAATCGAAAAACCAATCTCGAGTTTGGGTTTACGAAGACGAACCGAAGCCGACAAAAGTTGTTCGTTCTCGCAGCACGATCAAAAAAATGGTAGCCACGTTTGTCTCCAAATCGGGTCACGTGGCGACTATCGCTCTTGAAGATCGAAGAACTGTCAATGCCGATTGGTATATAGGCGTTTGTTTACCGATTGTTTTTGCTGAACTGCGAAAAACTAACCCTAACCGCCGTATTATACTACACCATGATAATGCCAGCCCTCACACCGCTCAGAAAACAGACGACTATCTGAAGGGCGAAAACGTCGAATTACTGGACCATCCTCCGTACAGCCCCGACCTAAGTCCCAACGATTTTTTTACTTTCCCGAAAATAAAGAATCGGTTGCGTGGTCAGCGTTTTCAGACCGCGGAAGAAGCAGTCGACGCTTATAAAATGGCCATTTTGTCAACTCCCACTTCAGACTTCAATAACTGTTTTAAAAACTGGTTTCAGAGAATGAAAAAGTGTATTAAACACAAAGGAGAATACTTTGAAAAACAATAAAAGTACTTTTATTTCATTAAAATGCGTATTTTTTCCGATTCCCGAAACTTTCAGGGCAACCTACGTAATACATTATTTATGTCAATAGATACTCAAAGTCATCTTACAACGATGTCTTCGATTATTTAGCCGTGTTTACGATTCTATTCGCCTAATATATTTTATACAATAGTGTAACATATTACTTGAATAACAATCATAGACACTAGCGCCACTTAGTGTCAGCCATGTAACATTCATTCGGTAATGGCGCATATTAATAAACCGCTTACTTATTTTGTGATCCGTTGTTTTAATAAAGAACTACAACACATGGTGTCAGAGAAGTGGAAATAAAAGTATTAAAGTGTAAAGGAAGAACAAATAAGTGAGAAAGTTGTAAAAAATGGCCACAAATGACGGAGTATCTGGAATAAAACCACCGCCTAACCTACAAGTTGACTCTGACAAATCATCGAGCTGGAAAAAGTGGTTACAGCAGTTTGAGTGGTATGCCACTGCTATACAATTAGATAAAAAGTCAGCCAAGGTCCAAGCAGCAACTTTTATGGCGGTAATAGGCCCAGATGCGATCGAAATTTACGACAGTTTCAACCTTAGCGAGGCGGACAAAGATAACCTCCAAATTATCAAAGATAAGTTCAAAGATTATTTTGCACCGAAGACAAATATATCTTTCGAAAGATACATATTCTTCAAGATCGAACAAGGAGAGGATGAACCGTTCAATAAGTTTTTGACCCGAATAAAAACACAAGCTAGCAAGTGTGAGTTTGACAGCTTAATGGAAGAAATGATAAAAGATAAGATTGTGTTTGGAATAAAGTCAAGCCAAATACGAGAAAAACTTCTAACAGAAGATAGTTTGGACTTAACAAAAGCAATAACAATCTGCAAAACCAGTGAACAAGCATCCAAACAATTAAATGAGTTTGAGGGCAAAAACAAAAGTGAGAAAGTATCGGCCATAAGAGCTAAAACAATAAAAAAGGACAAAAATGAGACTTTTGACTGCAGAAGATGCGGGACGAATCACAAGCGAAGAGAGTGCCCGGCATTTAATAAAACTTGTTCAAAATGTGACAGAATTGGACACTTTTCTAACATGTGTCGAACAAAGAAGAAATTCAATACTAAGAATAAGAAAAGAGTAAATGCAATAGAAGAAAGCTCGGACTCTGAAGACGAATACGTATATATATCTTCCATTAAAACTAAAGGAAAGAAAAGCTGGACAGAAATAATTCAGGTTGGCAATGTCAAGTTCACAGCCAAACTTGATACAGGAGCCGAAGTAAATGTGATTCCAAGACATCTGCTTGACAAAATAAAGGTGCATCTGAAACCAAGTCGGACAAGAAATTTAATATCTTATTCAGAAAATGAAATGTCAGTGCTTGGTGAAGTGGAACTTCAGTGCAAAATATTAAATACAGAAGAGAAGATCACATTTAAGGTAATCGAAGAAGATCGCCAACCAGTACTTGGGGTTGAAACATTAGATGAATTAGGGATAGTAGTACGAGTCAAGTCGCTAACAAAAAGTCAAATGAAAAATGACATATTTGAGGGTCTAGGTTGCTATAAGGACTATGAGTATGATATCGACCTAATTGAGAACCCTAAACTTGAGATAAAACCTGCAAGAAGAATCCCATATGCTATCAGAGCTGAAGTTAAACAAGAACTAGACAGAATGCTAAAATTAGATGTGATCAAGCCAGAAACAGAGCCAACACCTGCTGTAAGTCCTATGGTAATTGTCAAACAGAAAGACAAAATAAGAATTTGCATTGATCCATCAGATGTCAACAAAAAACATTTTGAGACGTCACTTTCCGCTTACCACCATAGAAGAAATTTCAGCCGAAATTAAAGACTCCAAGTACTTTGCACTATTAGATTGCACCAAAGGATTCTGGCAAATCAAGCTATCAGAGAGAACACAGAAAATACTAACATTTGCAACACCCTGGGGAAGATATTCCTTTAAGAGACTCCCATTTGGCGTTGCCTCGGCTCCAGAAATATTTCAGGAGATCCTTACAAATCTGCTAATTAAATTTAAAAATGTAAGAGTCTCAATTGATGACATTTTTATCCATGCTAAATGTAAAGAGGAGCTTCGAAAAACTGTAAATGAAGTTATAGAGGTATTACAGAGCTCTGGCTTCAAGTTAAATAAAAACAAATGTATACTAGAAGCAGAAAAGATAAAATTCTTAGGGCACATGGTAACAGCCAATGGATTAGAAGCAGACCCAGAAAAAGTGGAAGCTATACAAGCCATGAAAACGCCAACAAACAAAACAGAGCTTCAAAGACTTCTAGGAATGATCACATACCTCAATAAATTCATTCCTAATATGTCAGAACTTACTAATCCACTCAGAGACTTATTACATAAAAATTCCAGTTTTGTATGGGAAACTCATCATGACCAAGCTCTCGACAAAATAAAAAAAGTTCTTCAAAGTCCACCAGTACTGAGACTATATGACGTGAACAAACCAGTAACTTTGACAGTTGACGCAAGTTCAAAAAACCTTGGAGCGGCACTTCTACAAGAAGGACAACCTATAGCCTATGGAGCTAGAGCGTTGACCAAATCTGAACAAAACTATCCACAAATCGAAAAAGAAGCTCTTGCCATATTGTTTGGTTGTAAGAAGTTCCATGAATATGTTTATGGTAAAGAATTAACTGTAGAATCAGACCACAAACCACTTGAGACTATATTCAAGAAAAATATTCAATCGGCTCCAGCAAGGTTGCAACGTATAATGTTCAATCTTTCACAATACTCACCAAAAGTGATATTTAAAAAGGGAAATGAAATACCCTTAGCGGATTTTCTTAGTCGAGACTGTGACGCATCTAACCTGAAATATGAACCAGAAGAAAAACTGAAAATAGCAATAATACTACATATGTCAATAGATGCTAAAGAAGATTTGATAAGGGCTACAAAAGAAGACTCGCATTTACAGCTACTTTATGACACAATAAAGAGAGGATTTCCAGAAAAAGTCAGAGAACTTCCCTCAGAGCTTCGACACTATTTTAATTTCAAAGAAGAATTGAGCTACCTGAAGGGCATTATTTTCAAAGGTGATAAAATCATAGTACCTAAATCACAGATTCCTAAAATGCTAGAAAATATACATCAAGGACATTTAGGTATACAAAGCTGCCTAAGAAGAGCCCGACAGTTCCTATACTGGAAAGGACAGTATGAAGACATTTTGAAACTGGTCAAAAGCTGTTCTGTATGTGAACAAACACAAAAAGATAATATTAAGGATACTGTACTTATTAAAACGATACCAGTACTACCTTGGCATTTAGTTGCTTCGGATTTATTCGAACTGAAAGGGAAAGCCTACCTAGTAATATGTGACAGCTACTCTGGATTCTTGGATATTCAACAATTGAAAGGTCAGTCATCATGCGAAGTTATTGAACACCTCAAAAACTGGTTTTCTGTACATGGAATACCAGAGGAACTACAAACTGATAATGGAACACAATACATGTCCAGAGAGTTCAGGATGTTTCAAAAAGAGTGGAGATTCAATCACGTCACATCCAGTCCACACCATCATCAAGGCAACGGGCTTGCTGAAAAAGCAGTTCAAACAGCAAAGAACATATTAAGAAAATGCAGCATCGACAAGTCAGATATACAGCTTGCTTTGTTGAACTGGAGAAATACACCACGAAATGAAAATCTAGGATCACCTAACCAACGTCTTTTCTGCCGTCATAACAAAAAAGGGCACAACTAACATTTTTTGTGAAATTGAGTTACATACATATTCGGAATGAGAAAAAAAAGGCGCATGTATCTAATTTTTTTCAAAATTTTCCTGGGGGAAACTTGGGAGTTACCATAAGCAAATTGGGCACAACTACTCTAATTATATTTATTTATCAAAAAAGAAAGGCATTTTGGTTTATGATTAAAATAAAAGGGCATATTTTTTCACTTATGGCTTATGACTTAATTATTTTTTCAAGTAGCACTTAGTTAAGAAGGCACTTTTGAGTTATTTAAAAGAAAAAGGCACAAGCAGCGAAATGTGCCCTTCTAATTTCTTATCCAACGACATTGATCCACTTGTCGTCGTAGAAAAAAAGGCACAACAACCTAGATGTGCCTTTATTATTTAATACACTTAATGATAGTTAAGATGAGAAAATTATCGAAACAAACAAATCGCATCACTTGTGCCCTATAAGTCAACATAAACCCACGCTTAGGGTTTGCAATATCTGCCTGGTTTTAATATCCGGATAATATGGATACTTGGATAGTAATAATTATATTATCCGAATATCCGGATATTTTGGATAATTTCGGATAGTGGTAAAATAATACTATATAATCCTTTTAATGGGTGTAATTCGCCAAAATAAGCGTTATATAGTTAACCATATAACGATTCATCATCATCATCCACCTGTCTCAGTCTTCTGCTGGACATAGGCCTTTGCCAATGTATGCCACAGAGCGTGGTCAGTTGATTTATGCATCCAATCGCTGCCGGCCCTCCTACCTACGCAAGACGGTGCCATTTGGCTAGAGGATGTCCGACGCTGCGTTTGCCTAGACGCGTTCTCTACTCCAGAACACGCTTACTCTAGTGATTATAGGTTGTGCGACATAGGTATATAGCCAGTCCACTACCACTTCAACGTGATGCTAACTTTCAGAGCTATGTCGGTCATTTTGGTTCTCTGGCGGATCACTTCATTCTGAATTCTGCTTTTCAGAGAAACTCCGAGCATTCATTAAACTTAAGTATGGAATGTATGGATTAAGTAACCCCAAAGTCAGTGTCCACGTCTCGGCTACGTAGTCCGTACGTCATACAGGGAGCACGCGCTGATAAAACACTTTTGTTTTCAGGCTCTGTGATAGATCCGACGAAAATACGTAGGTAATGCAACTTTCTAACGTTACGTAATTCAACGTTGCCTAACTCAACTGAATTCTCCTATTGGCTTCTTTTTCAAAGTTGTATCTATCTAAATGCAATATTTTCCCGAGGTGGACATATTCCTTAACGACTTCAAGATACATGCCATCTGTAATTACTGGGCCCAGAATGACGAGGCCATTAAACATGACCTTCATCTTGTCCATGTTCATTCTGAGTGTGATGTGAGAATAGTGAGACGTATTCGCCGTTTATATTTATGTGTTTACGCCGTTCTAGTTTAGAGTCTTGAACAACATGTCTTCCAATGCATTTGTAAACAGTTTCGGGGATATAACATGCCCCCGTCTTACTGCTTGATGCAATGGAATCGGTCTTGTTTGACTGTTTCTTGCTTGAACGAACATAGTTGGGGCGTCATACAGACTTCTAAGCAACCCGATGTATCGAAAATCCACTTGGCACCGCTGTAGGGAGTCCAGAACAGATCAGGTCTCGACGGAGTCATAGTCCACGAAAGCGTGACACAGAGGCTGATTATATTCCTGAGGCTTCTGTACAATCTGCCTTACAGTGTGTATGTGGTCTATGGTGCCAAATCCTCCCCCAAACCCGGCTCGCTCCGGTGGTTGAAAGTCTTCCATCCGTCGCGCCAGCCTATTTGTGACGACTCTCGAAAACAACTTGTATACGTGGCTCAGAAGTGACATAGGGGAGGGCGGTAGTTCTTAAGAAGGGTTTTATCACCCTTTTTGAAGAATGAAACTACCATACTCCTGCTTCACGCTATCCGGACGCTCGGAGCTCTCCCTTCGTGGGAAACGGAGTTAAACATGTACTGCAGCTGCCTGAGTAAAGGAGTTCCCCCTGCCCTTAAGAGCTCTGCTCAGTTGTAGCTCTGTCCTCACCTGGGGTTTTACATATTTAAGTTATCCATTTATTTGCAAGTAGTATTTTATTACCTTATTCAACCAAACGAAATAAAATAGTATGTTTAAATTATGTCTATTAACAATCTATACTTTATTAAAATAAATTAATTTGTACAATAAAGAGGCACAAGTTACGGATTGTGCTCTTTTTTCCTAATTTTCGGTAAGACTGCTTGAATGTGTTAGAATAAAAAGGCTCATTTGGTTAGTTATGCCTTTTATGTTTTGCAATAGTATTTTTGAATGATTTAATATACTAAGTAAAATGGTTTTTTTTTCATTTATCTCAAACAAATTAAATCAAAATAAAAAAATATGTTTACAGAAAAACCAATTTATTGTTCACGAAAGTTTCTTCATTCAAAATAATGTTACTACTGTGCGTTTATATACCTGTATTTGGCAAGAAACAGTAAAATATTCAAAGTCATTTTTTGCCATTTTATCCAAATGTTAAATGTGCCCTTTTACGTTATGACGGCAGTTCTAGTTGTTCTACTGAAAATTTCAGTAGAACAACTAGATCTCCAATACCGACAACAGATAATCATTTAAAACCGAAAGTCATTAAGGGAGTCACTGCTGAATTACAAAGACTGAGACAGAAACAAACTTATTACAGTAATAGACATACTACAAAACCAACTAAATTTGAAATAAATGATAGAGTCAGACACCAAGTGGCTCATCGACATTGGGAAGGGGCAAAAGTAATAGGAAAATCTGAATGTCTACCCAGATCCGTGATAATTGAAACTGACAAAGGACAAGTCTTACGAAGAAATTTCAGTCATCTACATAAGACACAAGCAGACATGCCCAACAACAAAGTTGCAGTACCTGAAACAAAATACCCAGATGAACCAGCAGTACAACAAGTCCCAGATCCAGCACTGTCACCAGCTGCACCCAAGTCACTGCCATCATCAGTACAATCATTACCAAGCATTCCCAGCCAGTTGGAGACAAACTACACTCAGCCTATTCAACCAGCAACTGGTCTGCAAGTATCAAAGTTTGGTAGAAAAATCAAACCAGTAAATAGACTTAATCTTTAATAATACTTATTAAATCATTACAATTTTATAATAATTATAATGTCTTAAGGGTATAAAGGGTTCCATCACTTAAACTATTTAAATAGAAATATTACAAATTACATGTTATCATCATATTATAATGTGCTTGAAACAACTGTACTAATTTATAATTATAATGGTCAGTTTTGATTTTATCAAAGAAAGGGAGATGTAACATATTACTTGAATGTGTATCTTGCCTGTCCTAACCTATGGTGCCCAAACTTGGTCCCTTACTGAAGCACAAAAAACCAGCCTCAAAGTTTGCCAACGGGCGATGGAGCGCAGCATACTGGGTGTTCGCAGGACTGATCGCATCAGAAACACCGAACTGCGCTCCAAAACCGGTATTGAGGATGTAGGTAGGAAAGCCGCTAAACTGAAGTGGGACTGGGCAGGGCATGTCTGCCGAATGCGTCCCGAGCGTTGGGCGAAAATAGCTACCGAATGGTCCCTACAACATGGTCGAAGCAGAGGCAGACCAAAAAGGAGATGGCGGGATGACCTGGACAAATTTAACGGGGAGTGGAGGGATTGTGCACTCGACAGGGTCGAATTTCGAGAAAAAGGGGAGGCCTTTGCCCAGCAGTGGGACACTGAAACAGGCTGTTAAAAAAAAAAAAAAAAAACAATCATAGACACTAGCGCCACCTAGTGTCAGCCATGTAACATTCATTCGGTAAAGGCGCATATTAATAAACCGCTTACTTATTTTGTGATCCGTTGTTTTAATAAAGAACTACAACACAAATAGAAAGTGAAGTCAGTTCTTGCTGAACACCCTGCACTTCAAAAATGAATGAAAAACATTTAATATACAATTTGCAGAATACACATCATTTCCAGATGTTGGAATATAAAAAAGCACATGGAGTCGAATTGCCATCAAGAGAAAATCAACAACTTATGTTCTACTAATATTGATTATTTAATAAAGGATATTCCATTCCAATATTTGTAATCTTGCATATCTTGCATTGCAACTCAATCTCGTATGAAAAGACTCATAAAAAAAATTAAAACCAATGAAACTGTAACCGAGATCTGCTTAAATTTTTCATCAGTTGTAACATACTTTGGACCAAATTCGAAAACCCAAACTTCAGAAGGTTCATCGACAATTGCCTCAATAAAAAGTACGGCGATGTTACATAACCACTTGAACGTCCACCCCGCGCGACCATATTCCGGTCAACTGTCCGAGTTTTTTTAGCGACGTACGCCCCGCGCTGCGCAGTCACAAGATTTTACAAAAACCTTTATATTTTCTAAACTACTTAAGGTATAATAATAAAAAAATCAGGAGTATAAATGAAAGTACAATTATTAAAATACAATGATAGTCATTGTAAAATACCTAATGATTCTTGACTATAATAAAGGTTAAACTTAAGACATCGGTAAAAAAATAAGAAAGATTTTTCTTTGACGACTAATTACAGGAAATTTTGAGCGATGACCCCTTATTTTTATTGCATATTAAAAAAATATACTATTTCACCTTTATAATGATACCACAAATAACACATATAATTTTCAACAAAGTATCAAAATAAATTAATTAGATTACCTCCTCCTTCCAACAAATACACCAAGATACAAAAACACCGTAAATATTTTGATGAATCCTGACGTAGTTTGATATATTTCTTATGTTTAAGTATATTAATCTCTTCCTTATAAACCACTCGTCAATATTTATTATATATTTCACTAAACATGGTGTTATATTACTAATAATACGGCTATAAACGTTTACTACCCCAGCTCAAAAATAACCTTCATATTTTAAACTCACTTGACAGGTATCACACTGTCAAAAACTTAAGATGATACACATTATCGTATAGAGCACACGTTCCTGATCATTTTTATGTATAATAACCCCAAAAATATGTAAATTAACGTGAAATACTTACGACATAACTAGGAGTCCTTAGCAAACACTCACAATTGCACGGCAGTTTGACACAACACTTACAATTATAATTTTTTATCGACTGAGTAACGAGCGTACACTGCCATGTATATTTTTTAGCGCAAACTATTAGGCTACGTTGTTGCAACAAGGGAATTAGGAAATAATGCCTCTATATTTCGCTACATGCCGCTATAATTAACTGTGTCTCCTTCGACTTCATGGGATAGTATAGTATCCACGAACAGTCTACTGCCTTTTTTGTTTGGATAATATGCTATCATCGGACGTTCAAGTGGATAACATTAAATAAATATTTTGTTGATTTTGTAATTATATAGTCCTAGTTTATATCGTAAATAGGTGCGTTTAATTAAAGTCTTAGTTACGTATCGATAATTTTTCTTTACCATAATAATCCAACAAGTTCAGTGATAGATGATCTGTATATTCGTTACTTATACTTGGGTACTTTATTTATCTATGTATGTATATGTAGGTTTATTTATATTTATATGTGTATGTGTATTTGTTAAACCAATGTAGTAGTGTTGATTTGTGTTTCTTATTTCTTTTCAATGTTGACAATCCTGCACCTAATACAAGTTTCTGTTTGAACCAATGGTTGACTGGTAGAGAATGTCATAAGGCATTAAGTCCGCCATTTGTACTTTTTTCATTGATTGTGCAATAAAGCTTAAATAAATAAATAAATAATAATAATAATGGTAAAGAAAAATTATCGATACGTAACTTTAACTATCGACATCACAAATATTTTTACCTCATCCCTAAGAACTTGACAGCTACCATTTTGCACCTCCGATACCGGGGTCTAATAATGAGATTTACCCCTAAACACGATTACCGGTATTAACTGTCAATGTCAGTTTTGTCAGGCCAAGAAGTTGTTCTAATATTTTGATACTATTCTCTTAAGATTATTATGACAAAAAGGCCAACCTGAATATAATCATAACCCGAAAGAAACTTAATTCCATTAAGTTAAGGTTTAGGTTACTTAAATCAAAAAGGGTTTTCTTAGCTTTTTGCAGGTAAGTGTAAATCGTTTATGATCAGAAAACAGGACAGCAAGTTTTCGAGTGTTATCGCCTTTATTCGAGTCTCATTCTTATAAACGAAGGATAAAGATCTTACGGACTGTAATATCATAATCAGTAACATATTCTTTTCGATTTATGTATACTATGCTAATGCATATGTTTTCGTTTAGTTATACACGTTCTGGCAAACGACCCTTTAATCTAGTTTATTATTAAAATTACATGAGCCTTGTATTTTTCCTATATATATTTTTTAAATACCTAATTCAGAGTTTTCATACGATTTGCTCAGCATCCAACTCACACATGTGCAGTGTTTTTCTGGTTCGAGTAGCAGACAAATTTACACAATTTGACAAAACTTCGATGACGTTGCGGTATGTACAGTCGAGTTCATAAATACATATATGAGCTAATCCAAGGCTTCAAAAATAAATGAGCATAGAAAGATACATATGCATCTGAACAGATTTACCAATCAAAAATACATATTACCTGTCATATTTATCTGAGCATGTGTCACATAAATATGTAAGCAACTGAAAAGTCATAAATATCTGTACTAATATTTTTCAAAATTATATAACTGAAACTCAACAAATATCTACGCAAAACTTTATCCGTATATTTTGACAATCATCGAAAAGAGTACCGTACTGTCAAATCATACTTTTGTCTCTTTCACTTTACGTGTGACGTCATAGAAGTGTCATTAGTATTTGCTTGCGGCTTTTTACCCATATTTCGCAGCTTTAAAAATAAACCGTCATAACTCAAAAAACGTGAATTTTGGGAAATCGAGTTTAAATTAAAGTTTGAGATTTTGGTCAATTTATTTTATTTGTTACTACATTGTGTTAAAGTATTATATTAATTGCATGGTTCATAGGGTCTATTTGGATATTATGTTCAAACTAAAACAAAATCAGTGTGATAAATATAATAAACTGAGCTTAGAAAAAACCTTGCGGAAATACGCCGTTTTATGATAAAATATTTTTTTAATTAGTTCAATATAATGGCACAAATAAAAAAAAATTGCGGTTGTTACTGTTAAAATGAAATAATATGAAATGTATCATTTAGTTCCAATAAATATTTTGTCATAAAACGCGGTAACTTCGAATTTACCTATTTTTTAATACAAACTATAAAATAACTTTTTCCCCTCACTAGCTCGTAAAGCGCTCGTTTATACTTTAATACGAACGTGTAAAAACGCATATTATTCACTTGTGTGGCAAAGTAATGACCTTGGAGCGTAGCGCCTCTGATCTGTGGTAGCGCGAAGTAGCATTCGTTTAACAGATAACAAAACGTTCCATATTAATGATAGTTAAATAATTTGTTTGAGAATTTAGTGTAAAATACAAACCTTTATATAATATGATGATTTAAACACATAAATCCTAAAATTCCATAAGTAACAATTGTTTTAGTGAATGATGATAAGATGACTAGATGCAATCTCAAAACGCAGAAAATGTCAACGTCAACATTGTCAATGAATATTATAAGTTATAATCTTTATTTACCGAATCGAACTCGCATAAAAATAGTAAACTAAACAACTTTCAGAGTGTTCTGTTATAATTTTGTAAAAATAATGCATGAGAATGATTTAATAATGCATTGGCGTTGGTGTGCAACTACAGGAATGTGTTAAAATCGTGCTGCGTTTACTTTTCGTGCTAAGTTTACTGCGACAAAATCTTTGCATTTGGAAAATTATTATCACTAACCCGATGATGATTGTAATGTGAACAAATAATTACCTTTTTTGAGTTTCCTCGCTATAGTGAGGGGAAAAGTTTTCTCTCACTCGCTGTGCTCAGGATTCTATTTTAGAACCACTCGCTTCGCTCGTGGTTCAACTATAGAATCCTTTCGCTTGCTCGTGTTTCAATTTCATACTCGCGGGTAAAATACAACTTTACACCCTTGTATAACAAATAACTATTTATTACTCATCTTTTATACAGTAAGGCAATATATCGAAATGTCTCTCATCATGAGCATCCTTCCTATTTATGTATCGGATCATAATTGTAGTTCTTTAGCACAAATTGAATCGCGTGATTTAAACGTAGGAACTCATGCCATCTCTCTCATTAACGCTATTTTGGTGGGTCTGAGAAAGAGACCAGGTAAAGCTATCGAAAATATTGCGTTTTAGTACATTAACTCAATTTTTGACAATTTTGAGTTATGACGGTTTATTATTAAAGCTGCGATTTGCCGTTTTGTATTTATGATTGACTTAAAAGAGGCTGTCATCAACTTTAATGACTGACCACTTACAGATTTATAAATTAAATGATAATGGAACTTTATTTCCTGCCGTGTAGAGTAAGGGTAAGAGTAAATAAAAATTTCAATGAGAAATATTGAATAATTCGCTTATTAATTATTTTAATTAGGAGGCTATCAAAAAATTCTGTCATCTGTCAAGTAAAAACGCGCATAGCATTTTGACATTGTATCTGGCCTACCTACTCCAATGAAGGCGTTTTTAGAGAGCTGACAGAGACAGAAATTTGCGGATTTCGAAGTTCGCGGTAGGGCCGCTGTACCAAAATTTGTTACATCCACATAGGTACGTAAAATGTATAAAATGTATTGTGGATTTTGACGTGATTTCTGTATGAAACGAAGTTTTTCTATTGTTATTTTATGTTTCACAAGTAAATATTCGATAGGAAGTAATACGCTTATATTTATTTAGTGATAGTGCGTACTCTATTAGTCTAGGATGTTTATTGTATGAAAAGATGTAGTGCCATTTTAAATGATTGGTTTTGTTTGGCTCATTGTGTTTATTGCTTGGCCCTTTGATCATTTTAAAATGGATTCTCATTCATTTCTTTTACTCTTAGGCACCGGTCTCACGGCGAGCTACTAAGCTATGAACTATCGGCTATAAACACGAACAAAAGATACGCACTCCCGTGTAAATATATCAGCTATCACCTCCGGGCGAGTATCGCCGCGTCTCTTTTATTCAGTGTTTTCGAATAATGAGACTATGCTTGTAAGAAAGAGGTATAACACATGTCAAATATACGTTCCTAAGTATTAAATTCCCGAAATTTTCAGGGCATCCTACGTATATCAAACAAAGGTCAGGAATACCGGTATTAAATAGAGGTATTTAATATCGTTAATAGTGAATATATAGTGAATAAGACAAAAGCAGTATGACAGCATTACCTCTAATTCGAATACAGGTATTGTTTTTTTAGCGGTATTCGTTTGACAGTTCTAATAGGGGTATTCAATAAAACCGGTTGTGCAATCCCTGCTTCAAATAGTACCCTGTCTTGTAAACTAGATAAAATGTTGAGTTTTGCTAACGTTTTTGGTTTAATATCGCCTTACCTAATTATGCTACGAAAAACATGAAATAATTATCTTATAGCGCAATTAATATTCTTTCATTTAAGGGTAAAATCAGGTCAGTAAACTTTGTAATTGAAACTAAAAACGCGAAATTCAAAAAGCAGGAGGTCCGCTATCTAAGTTTTTCATACAAATGGCAAGTCGTGTTGCAAAGCTGCAATTTTTTGTATATTATACACGGTGGAATTTAATCGGTGAACAGGAACCTATTTTTCTAATTCAGTAATCGATGGCGGTCACGTTTATGTAGTACTTAAGTGGAACCAAGTTTTTTTTTTAGCATAATTTTTTTTTTATGTTTTAATTAAAATTTATTGTCACCCTACTAATGGTTTAGTCTGAAAAGTTTAATACCTCTTTTCGAACTATCAGCCATAGAAGCTTAAAACATAAATGAGCAAAACCACTCACATGCTTTAATTTTTGCGATAGACTCTATTCCAATGTAAAATAAGAGCGATGCATGGCTGATAGTTTGAAAAGAGGTATTAAACTTTTCAGACTAAACCATTAGTAGGGTGACAATAAATTTTAATTAAAGTTTAATTTCAACATAAGAATTTGTTATGCTAAAAAAAAACTTGGTTCCACTTAAGTACTACATAAACGTGACCGCCATCGATTACTGAATTAGAAAAATGGGTTCCTGTTCACCGATTAAATTCCACCGTGTATAGGCTCTATAGGGATGTATGAAAATGCATATTACAAGAAAAAAAAAAAAGGATTTAGGTATAGGACGTAAAAAACTGAAAAAAAAATCGGACTTTTTTTAGTTTCTGACGTTTAACTAAAAAACTATAACTTTTTGTTACTAATTGCTATAACACTATGAAAGAATATTAAATTTGAAAGGATTTGAGCTTCCTTGCATTACCCTAAATTATATAGATTTAGAGATACGACATTTCAAAATGTGTCCTTCATTAAGTTAAGAAAATAAATGCATGTTTTGAAGCCTCGTATACCCCCAACTATAAGACTTACAGTAATTGTTATCGGCTCAATTTGTTCCAAATTTAATGTAGTTATTATCTACAATTACTTTTTTTTTCTTAGCGCGAACGTTTTGCCAATATTTAGTGAATAGCTTTAACGTAACCTAAAATTTGTTTATGTTTTGATAAAAGGGCACTTTATGAAATGTCGTATCTCAAAATATATAATATAACTTACGGTGATGCAACGTAGCTCAAATCCTTTCAAATTTAATGTTCTTTCTTAGTTTTATAGCAATCAGTATCAAAAAGATAATAGATTTTTAGAACTAAAAAAAGTGCGAATTTTTTTCCGTCTTTTACGTCCTATGCCCAAATTATTTTTTTGTTTTTCTTGTAATATGCATTTTCGTATATATCTATAAGGCCTTTATAATATACCAAAATTGCAGCTTTGCAACTCGACTTGCGATTTGTATGAAAAACTTAGATAGCGGGCCTCCTGCCTTTGGAATTTCGGGTTTATACTTTCAACTACAAAGTTCACTGACCTAATTTTACCCTTAAATTAAAGAATATTAAGTGCGCTATAAGGTCATTATTGCATGTTTTTCGTAGCATAATTAGGTAGGCATAATTAGCCTAGGTGAGGCGATATTAAGTCGAAAACGTTAGCAAAACACAAAATTTTATCTAGTTTACAAAAAGGGGTACTTTTTAAAGTCTCGAATCTCTGAAACTATAAGACCTACGGTAATGCATGCTAGCTCAACTTGTTGGAAATTTATTTGTCTTTAAACGTTTATTTACATATGATATCAAAAACGTAAGGTTTTTTAAATAAAAATCAGAAATTAAGAAATGGCCGTAAATTTCGCAGTTTTTCACGTACTACCCAGCTAGCACAACTTTTTTTTGCTTGCAAAATATGGTTTTATACTGTCCTATGGTGTCTAAACAACATACCAAAAATGCAGCGATACTACTTGATTTGCGAGTTTAGGGTAAAATGATGTACGATTTGACCGTACTATTAGTCAAATAAAGGAAAATAATTTCTAATAATGATGACTAAGCAGGTACAGTAAACAGTCCTTTAGAAATAACAATGTTCATAAAAGTTTATTCTTAACGATTAAACTGTACCCTTTTCTTCTTAATCGTCTTCTAACTTAACAAGCCGCTGTTGTCTGTCCCTTTCGGTCTTAATAATGTATGCGTAAGATCGAAAAGGATAACCAATACTTAGCGGCTTGTTAAGAAGGTTCAAAGTACATACCTCTATCAGCAAGCAGTATTTCTCTTCTCATAATCTCTCCATCTCTTATAACGCGGCGCGGTCGCTGCGGCTCTATAGTCGTTTTTTCATCAGATTGCATAGAAGAGTTGTGACTCAATGGTTCAACCTGTAAAATATAATAAAAATGTCTAGGACAAAATATTTCGAAAATCACGAAGGAAAAATAAGGTATACTCTTGGGTCGACCCATTCGTTTTTCGTCACGTTCCTAAATTTGTCCGATTCTGCTTTCGCCACCCATTCTTCTTTCGTCAAATTAGTCTGCAGTCATTGTCGTCTTTGACCATAATAAGTTTTTGACCTTTTTCTTATTTCGATTGAATCGTTTTTTGTCATTTCGTATTTGGTCATATTCTAAGTTGGTACCGACTTAAGACTATGAAAATATAAGTAACTAGAAAATTATGACGAGTTAAGAACGAGACGGATTAAGATAAAGACGAATAACAAATTTGACCGAAGATGAGAAAGACCATCAACGATAGTGACGAATAAAGAATGGGTGACGAAAGTTGAATCAGACAAATTTAGGAACGTGACGAAAAACGAACGAGACGACAAAAAGTATACCAAAAATAATGCTTTGTAAACACTGGGCCGGTCATTGTAGCAATTTTTGGGGGAGGCCTATGTTCAGCAGTGGACGTCTTTCGGCTGATATGATGATGATAATAATGATGATGAAACACTTGCTGCGTGGCGACGGCAGTAAAAATATAATTTCGCATGGTAATAAAGGCGTGTTCAGATATTTTTGAGCGCTCCGGACGCTAAGATGTATATGATGGCGATGGCGTCTGTAAGTATTAAAAACATGCTAGTAAATTACCTTCATCTTCTTAGTAGGACTAGAATGCGGTCTATTCATAAAGTCGATGTGGTTGACGCCGCTCCTACTGCGGGCGATTGGCGAGAGCTTTCTGAATTCCGCCCGAGGCTCCAATTCCACCCTATCGATAAAAAATATAACCTAAAATAGGCAAATAATAAAAATCGTGCGTTCTAGCTGCCTCGCCATTGTAGAGCAGAAAATTCTGTCTTAAAAAAATACAAAAAGTGGATCGAAAACTATGTACATGGCAAATTTAAGGGTTGATCATGACAATGTATGCCAGTGGTGTTAGATGTTAAGGTAAGTTATTCTGACCGCTATCTGTTAACCATTTGGACGCCAAGGATTGATATATTGGCACCGCAGGTTGAACGCCAAAGACCGAAGTCGCGGACCAGGACCACAGAGTAACATATACCACGTAGCACGTGCGTAACGTTCTAATTCGGTTTTGACACTTTGGTGACATGACGTCCGAGTGACAGCTATTGTATTTGACGTGGCGTCGAGAAAATTAAGAATTACAGTGTATTCATCCTTACTTGTCTTATCATGTAAACAAACCACAGACCAAGTGAAACAATCAAAACCTCAACGATGATCAAAAGACAATCACTAGTGATTAGAACTGTCGATATAATGAAATGTCAGCGATAATTTCACTGCTTAGGTACGTAAATAGAGGATTATCGATTTTACATCGTCTGTCAGGAAGAGAATTAATTCGTATAAGATTATATCAAAAACTATGGTTAAATTTCGAGGATTTTTCTCTGTCGCTCCAACGAAGGCACCACTAGTCATGAGAAAAATCACATGAAGTGCACCCGCAACGAACAACGTGAAGCGAAGTAGCGAAACCATGAATGTAGGATTAATATGGATTTGACAACGTTATAATAATAGCAAGAACGAAAGGGATGGTCTTATGAAACTTTTTACTAGTGGCAGTGAGAAGGAACGATAATCGTCCGTCCTTATCACTGTGCCACTATTTTTTGTGTGTGTGTGCATTAGATGCTAAATGTAAGTGCCAGACAAATGCGTTGAATACGTCACTAAGTGCTTGTGTGGCACTTTCTTCTTAGTAGTAAGTGACTATGTCTATCCCTCTTAGTGGCACACTATGTGCGGCCCCTCGAGCGAAACGAATGACGTTTGACGTGAAGATTTTATTAAATATGGTATGACGTTTAGTCCAACTATAGACAACTAAGCACTGCCAGTCTTTGAATAAAATAAATATTGAAATCAATTACAAAAACCGGCCAAGAGCATGTCTGGCCATGCTCAGTGTAGGGTTTCGTAGTTATTCAAAAACGGCTGGGCCGATTATGTTCGAAATTGTTTTAGCCAGCTCACTATTCATGATTTTTTTTGGACCTTTGGATCAAAAGTTAGAGGGGGGGACAATTTTTTTTTCATCTGGAGCGATTATCTCCGAAAATATTGACTTTAGAAAAAAAACTTTCTTAAAAGCCCCTTTTTCTTTTTAAGAGACCTATTCAATGATACCCCACACTATACGATTACAGCAAATTATAAAAAAAATCACCCCACATCACCAATTGGGGAGGTACCCGAAAAAAAATATTTTTACTTTTTATTGTATCACTTTGTTGGCATGATCAATGATCAATATGTAAATGTATACCTGTACCAAATTTCAGATTTATAGTATTAACGGCCACTGAGCTAAGTATGCTGCGGAAAGACGGACATAGCGAAACTATAAGTATGGGTTCCGTTGTTGCCATTTTGCTACGAAATCCTAATAAATTTTGGTAAATTACTGCTATTTATTTTAATTGCATTCTCCTCGAGTTGTACTTTAAGTATTAATATCGACATGCCAACATTATGGTACATAGACAATCTAGACATCGCAATGTCACATCAATGTCAGATGTTTTTAAAGTTATCCGACCGTAACAGCATTTATTGACGAAAATCTTTACAGAAATGATATTTTTCAGTGCTTTTTTGAGTGATTATAATACTTTGCGAGTTTAATTAAGTATGCAACAACATTTGACGTGATGATTAATGTGTAATTGCAGAGAAAAGTGTGATAATGTTTTCAAAAAGTGTTTGTTTACATGATAACACAAGTAAGGATGAATGCACCTTAGAATATTATGTAATGACGTACTAAAATTATATTTCATGCGGGTTACCTACTCACGTTTAAGTCGATAAATGGTCGACATGATTCGCTCCCTATATGAGGAGCTTTCTCAAGAGCCGCTCGCCATTTTTCGACTTAAAACGTGAGCAACACGCGTGTAATATAATTTTAGTAGGTATGAATAAGTCTCTCGAGAGTTTTGTATTTAAAATATTATCTATACCTAGATATTTTTCTAGCAGGAAGTAGAGATTGACAAAACTAAACATCGACATGATTGTTATCGATAAGTCTTGTAGTAGTCGATAAATAAATGTAATTAATAAACAATGCGCAGCAACTTAGAGATAATCTACAAGAACGCACACCATATTCAATACGATACATTATTTTCCTTATACCTGGTATTTTGTACCCACTTTACAGCTATAGGCAATAATTCATATGAAGTATTAGATATTTAAAAATAAAGCGTTGATGGGTCCTGTATTTCTTGGTTACCTGATTTTACGAAGTTAGTATGTTAATGAGAATAGGGTGAGTACACACATAACAGTTATGTCGATGTTCGATTTTGTCAATATAAAGCGTTGATGGGTCCTGTATTTCTTGGTTACCTGATTTTACGAAGTTAGTATGTTAATGAGAATAGGGTGAGTACACACATAACAGTTATGTCGATGTTCGATTTTGTCAATCTCTCGTTCCTGCTAGAAAAATATCTAGGTATAATTATAACGCTGTCTTTGGGGAGTTATAGGCAAAACAAGTTATAATAGTAGTATATGCAACAGTACCTACCTAGGGGTTCTTAAAAGCGAAGGTCGAATTTCGTTTTAATTGACCCGATAGTTAGGTTTAAATTAATTAGGAATATAGGTTTGTTTATGATTGAATCCAGCCTACCGGAAGTCAAGATAAGCTATAGTTTTAGAGCCAATTATGTTTCATAACTTTGGGGTTCAAACTCATTTCCGTAGATAAGTATAATAAGAAGCAAGTTACAGCGAAAAGTTCGATAACAACCTAGATAAAGAATTTATTAAATTATTAAGTAACTTTTCGCTGTATGATTGCAAATTATGTACCTCCTACTATTATTTACTATGGATAAACCTTGAGATACCCTTAATTATAGTGTCAACATCTAATGTATTCAATATTTTCTATAAGTAGCAACACAATCCTTTCGTATGTGGCTGTTAAAAAAGTATTACAAGTTAGTAGGGTAAATTGCTACTAACTGGCCACTCTTCAGTAACTGGACACCTAAAATGAAAAGGAACTATATGTGCTTATAGTTAGAATTCATTTTAAAACGATGTGTCATGTCAATGTCAATCACTCTCCCTCTTCCAAAATGAATTCTAATTATAAGTACAGTCACAGTCTAAATCTAAATAGTTTTTTATACAATGTGGCCAGTTACTAGAGGGTGGCCAGTTCCTAGAAATTTACCCTAATTAAATCACTCTCGACAGTGACAAGTAGACCTAAGTTAGTCTTTTGTCTCGAGATTGAAGTTAGCGTTCTCGATATTGTACCTTAGTTCTAGTCTAAGTATAACTAGTTAAATACCTTGCAACTGGCACTGGTTCAGCACTAGCTCGCCCAAACAGAGGAGACAGCTTAGGCTTGTCACTTTCTATAGTGACTGTTGTGTCCACACTATCCGGTTTTACGGAGATCGGCTTCACGACTATGAGACCTTACTCTTTGGTCTCGATATTGTAGTTTGAGATCTCGATATTGTACCTTAGTTCTAGTCTAAGTATAACTAGTTAAATACCTCGCAACTGGCACTGGTTCAGCACTAGCTCGCCCAAACAGAGGAGACAGCTTAGGCTTGTCACTTTCTATAGTGACTGTTGTGTCCACACTATCCGGTTTTACGGAGATCGGCTTCACGACTATGAGACCTTACTCTTTGGTCTCGATATTGTAGTTTGAGATCTCGATATTGTACCTTAGTTCTAGTCTAAGTATAACTAGTTAAATACCTTGCAACTGGAATTGGTTCAGCACTAGCTCGCCCAAACAGAGGAGACAGCTTAGGCTTGTCACTTTCTATAGTGACTGTTGTGTCCACACTATCAGGTTTTACGGAGATCGGCTTCACGACTATGAGACCTGGCTCAGATTCCTTGTTCTCGTAGTTTGGGTTATCGATGTTGTAGTTCGGGTTTTCGAACCCTGTAAGAGAAGAACTAATGAAGATTTTTTTTTTACTAATACCTGTATGTGTTCGGTTTTCTGGGTTAAACAAAAGAGTAACAGACTTATTAAACAAAAGAGTAAACGTCTGCTAACTTGACAAGCCACTAAGTATTGTCAGTCCCTTTTGGTCTTATCAATACGTTCATAAGCAAAGCCCGGACGACGGGAGCAAAAATGGACTCTTCACTTGTGCTTAACGAAATATCGACTATTCTATCGACATCCATATGAACAATTTTTTAATTTGAATTTTATAGATTATAGTTATTATGTTTCCCTAGTAGTTACACTTCTATTTCAGATATCAAATTATATACGAAACTTTTTTAGTGTGTTGACACGTTCTGATATTTCTTAGGAATACTTTCGCCCTGAGGATGTAAAAGTAATCTTAACAAGTGCACTTTGAACGTTCGAACGATATTCAAGCTGGTTTTTAGGCTTTAATTTCGGTTTTGTAACTGTTCTATGGCACTAGGTATTATTGACATATTATTGTTTATAAATTTTAGATCGCAATACCTCTGATTAGGTACGGTTGCATAAATTACTATTGTTCAATACATTACTAATTCCTAAAATGTTGGTATGGATGTCGATAGAATAGTCGACATTTTTAAGCACTAGTGACAAGTGCATTTTTGCTCACGTCATCCGGGCTTCATAAGAGTGAATTATCGCTTATCTTATACGATTAAAGAACATTATGGTATCTTGGCTAAGCAATCTGATCTTACCAGTAGGCGTATTTTCGCTGTCAGCGGTAAAAGTTTGAGACGCTTTGCTCTGCAATCGTCTTCTTTCCAATTCCGCATGTATGTCTGTCTGAACGCGAAGATTGATATCGCCATAACGACGCACGATATAGTTGAGGAGCCAATGGTAGCCCTTCTTGAGCCCTGGGTCTATTTTAGGCTTTTTCTTTTTGGTTTCCGTTTCCGCTGTGTAGGATTCTACTAGGGTCGGGCATCGGTATCTGTGGAAAATATGAGTATATTTACAAAAAATTGTTGTTCATTGTAGATAATCACATGGTTTTTACTAGGTCATGGACATGATTTGTTATATAATATTTTCTTCGGTTACATACATACATAATTACATACATACATGTTTGTGCAGCAAAATGGATTAGGACTCAGCGAGGCCGCTGGTTTTCAGTCCCCAACCATAAACTTAAAGCTAACAATAACACTAAACTAACTTAGGAGGTAGAGTTCGAGAGTTCGCTGCCAACACGATAGTTACAGTCGTGGCCAGATAATTAGGAACAAGATTTTTTTCCCCATACAACTGCCTGCAAACAGGGCTTTGCAAATTTGATAATAATTTAAGAAATAATTGACCATTTTTGTTTATTAATATCAGAACTTATCTATGATTAAATAAGGTATACTGGAACGTATTGCAAAGTTCCATAAAATACCTATCTTGAAAAATATGGATGACCCCATAAACACTTTAACCTAATTAAGAACAAAATGTATGAAATCGTTCCTAATTAAGTTGAAGTGTCTATGGCGTCATCCATATTTTTCAAGTTAGGTAGTTTTTAGAACTTTGCAATACGTCCCAGTATACCTTATTTAATCATGGATAAGTTCTGATATTAATAAAGAAAAATGGTCAAATATTTTTTAAATTATTATAAAATTTACAAAGCCCTGTTTGCAGGCATTTGTATGAGAAAAAAAATATTGTTCCTAATTATCTGGCCACGACTGTAGGTACCTACATATAGGTATTCATGAAATAAACCCGACGTTTCGAAACAAATATAGCTTAAAAATAGATTTCCAGGCCAATCTGTCCAAGAGTAAAACTGTAAAAGACAACCTGGCCTATTTATACAAGATTAAATTTTAATGGTTGATCTCCGTTTTAGGGCATTTTCAGCATCGTGTTCCGGTTAGGAAAAAGGCAGAAGATTTTTTTTTATTCCAAAAAAAATATTGATTTTGTATGGTGAGCGTCGGCTTACATATTTGAAAGACCCCATAGAAAATTTCTTTTTTTTTTCACCTGAAACAAAAAAATCTTCTATTTTACCTAGTTGTAAAACGATATTGAACAGGCCCTTAATCGGAGAACAATCATTAAAATTTCATTTTGTGTATGGTTTATATTCAGATCATAACATTGAAAGATTGTGCTTTTCGTAGGTAACTTATTTTATGCCAACCGACATAAAACAGAACAGTTAACACACAAAAAGTATAGGTCACAAGGCAAGGGGCCCCGTTTTCTACTACCCTACGTCCGCCGGACGATAATTCCTAGAATAATTAAACAAGATTAATAGATCCCTTTAACTACATAATGAGTTATTGTTCTGGACGTAGTGATTAACGAAACTTGTTGTTAACTTGAGATTCAAGAACATTAAAATTATTAAGGCACTGGTCTCACCGCGAGTTTCTAAGCTATGAACTATCGGCTATAAACATGAACAAAAGATACACACATAGGAATGTAAATAAAAGAGACACGGCGATACTCGCTGAACTATCAGCTATCACTGCCGGGCGAGTCTCGTCGAGTTCTTTTTGCATTTACACAGGAGTCTGCATTTACACGGGGGTAATCTTTTGTTCGTGTTTATAGCCCTAGTTCATAGCTTAGTAGCTCGCGGTGAGACCAGGTCCTAAGACCTACGGAATATTCCTCTAATCTGCTTTTAAGTTGAGAAAGAGAAGTTGATTACTTGAGAAATCACTAACCTTTGTAGGTACCTACTTTGTAAATGCAAAAAAAAAGATTGAAACGGAATAACTCATAGCGTACCTATAGATGTGATTGCCGTGTGGTGACGGCAGCAAGAATACATTTGTCTCCACCCCAACTCTTCCCGCGGGAGTCGTAAGAGTCGACTAAGGGATAGAAGTGTCACTGGCCATTCTTTCATTTGATTGATGATGGGCAGCAGCGTCATCATGGTGGACACATTACTGCGATCGCCAATCCGCTTGCCCAGCGTGGTGATTATGGGCATTTACCTTCTAATGCGTGTATACGCATAGTTAGTAGGAGAGGCCTACGTCCAGCAGTGGACTGAGACAGGCTGATGAGGTGAGGAGGGGGGTACCTATAGATATGCAACTAAATACATTATTATTTCAATATTCTTGAGGTTCAGAGCACCTATGAGATACGAGATTTGCTTACAAAATAGTTGATATATTTACAGTTATCTACTTTATTTATTTATACGATTCACGAGCTGATTTGAAAAGAATATGAGCAGCTAACAATACAGCTCGAAGGGTGGACGACGTTCGAAAGACTTTTGGATGAGGAGTTGAGGACCAGTGGCGTATGCTCACCGGCCCTACCGCAAACATCAAAATTCGCAAATTTCGAGGCTTTGTTTCTGTCACTCTATGGACGCGTTCGTTGGAGTGACAGGGAAAAATACTCGGAATTTAAGAATTTAGTAGGCCATCAGTGGGCGATAAATGGGTGAAATGATGATGACGATGATGCTTTATAAGACCAAAGACTTTAAGGGTGAAGACACATTTATCAGCATGCGTACCTACGCATTTTGTCTAGTAAAATTGGCCGTTTAGTATGAAACGTGTAAGCATGCGTACGCATGCGGAAAGCTGGACGCGGTCCCATACTAAACTGACATTTTCTATAGACAAAACGCGTACGCATGCTGATAAATGTGTCTTCACCCTAAGGCATAAAAACGACTGCTTGTATGATTTCGTCCCAATATAATGTTGATTAAAGTACCTATAAAAATATCCACACTTATGTAACACGGAATATAAAGATATTTGGGGTATAATAATCACCAAATTAAAAATTTAAAAAACCGACTTCAACCGGTTTCTCCAAGATTCCCGATTTGTTTCCATCATTGGTTTCCTCAAATCCTACTTTCTGAATGCAAATTCTTGTAAATGAATGAAAATTACCAAAAGCGCCATACATGTACCTATAACATTTGAAAAGATCCCTCGATTTCTCCAGGATCCCATCATCAGACCCCAACTTGGTGCCAATGGGACCATCTCGGGGTAATACACATTCGATCACAAAAAGAAATTTTAGAATCGGTTCACTATTCTCGGAGATATCAGGTAACATACATACAACAAAAAAAAAAAAAAAAAAAAATTCAGTCGAATTGAGAACCTCCTCCTTTTTTTGAAGTCGGTTAAAAATGACGTAAATTGTCTTCCTTCCATCCATTGTGTGCGAAATATTGACTAATGATCTTTATATTTCGACTTTACTGTATGTAAACGTTTTAAAGTATCGTTTTTTTTAATACTCAGGCGTATTTATTTTAAGTGGTCATTTTTATACGTCGTCATATTTACATATAGTCAATTGACTCATAATACAAACCCCGGATGACGGGAGCAAAAATGCGTTTGTCACTAGTGCTTAGTTAAATATCGACTATTCTATCGACATCCATACCAACATTTTATGAATTAGAAATGTATTGATCAACAATAATTTATGCAACCGTACGTAATCAGAGGCATTGCGATCTAAAATTGATAAACAAAAATATGTCAACAATACCTAGTGCCATATGACAGTTACAAAACCGAAATTGCAACCTAAAAATCAGCTTGAATGTCGTTCAGAATTTCAAAGTGCACTTGTTAAGATTACTTTTACATCCTCAAGGCGAAATTATTCACAAAAAATATCATAATGTGTTGACTAAAAAAATTGGTGAATTCATATTAAAAATCCTATATATTTTTGATATCTGGAAAAGAAGTGGAACTACTAGGGAAACATAATTAGCATTATCTATAATTTCAAATTAAAAAATCGTTCATATGGATGTCGATAGAGTCGATATTTAACTAGTGACAAACGCATTTTTGCTCCCGTCATCCGGGGTTTGCATAAATCCGGCATACTTATCGCATCAACGTGCCTCAAACCAACTCCCTAGACGAGATCTCCAAAGCGTTAGTGTTATTAAATCCTTTGTATACCTATGCCGACGTATGTAACAAAGGGCTTCGTTCATGTTAACAAACTGCCCGTATTTTGTGGCGGTGACATTGACAATGACCCTTTTCTGATAGCCAGAAGACTTACAAGAGTAAGTATGCGGGTATTAGATAGACTTAGGTACGTCTGGGTTAAGCTGTTACTAACTGTAGGCTTTCTGAGTGTTGTACACAGATTTATGAAAATTTACGTAAATTTACCTACGCATGATGAAAAAACAAAAGCATACTTGTCTTCGGGTGCTACTGTTGAGGATCTTCTTGAACTTTTGAGGAATCGAAACATGCAGATCAATTTTCAACGAATATTTCTTGAGAGTCATGTTAAGTTGCGCGCGCATCAACACAAAGAAGTCCTCTAGGCCACCTGGTTTCAGCGAACACTGGTCGAGTTTAGAGTTTTAAACAACATCTAAATTGGCTCAGCGAAACGAGTAAACAACCTACAGGTCCAACTGTAAACCCTTTTTATAAACAGTTGTGAGATCACGTTTAAAAAAACTATAGGTACCTTCCGCAAAAATAAGTGTTGAGTCGGTAATAAAATGCTTTTGTGCCTACTGTTTATCTGCACCATTGTTGTACAGATCGCTCCATAAAGCTCTGCAGGTGTGAATAGGATAGCACGATTAAGATGATTTATGACATACCCTACTCGTCAACTAATCTTGCGAATAGTATTGTATTTTTATAAATAGATACCCATATTTGTTTGTTTCTCAAAAAGTGACTAGCACCTGTAGTGATTAGGTAAAAGATACTACTTGGAAGGAAAATAGACAGGTTATACTCTCGAACCACGATTATAGCCATTTATGGTTCTATTTCGACCATTACGAAAATATTGAACTATTTGGCTTGATAGCTAAACTGTGTAATAAGTAATAAGATCTGAGCCACACACCGGATGCGTGCGCAACGCGTGGTCGCTACGCAAGCGGTGTGCCATCTAATATGAGATTGACATACGTTACAACGCACGCGTGCTGCACGTGCATCCGGTGCGGCTTGGCCTTAAATTGACGTCCCCGGTATTTCTGTACCGATACAACCTTCAAACCTACTACCATCTCAAAGGACAACACACTTGTGACCCCGCACGGAGAAGTTAGGGTCTGTACGCTTAGCACGTGATTGGTATGTCAGTATGTCGTCGCGAGATAGATTTTCCATGTTTTACCAACTATACGAATACACGCGGCGACATATTGTTGCACTGAACCTGTGCTAAGCCTACTGGTATTATCAACGGCGAAAATGTAGGTACTCGCCGGCAGTATGAACGGCCAGCGGTCAACTATAAGCTTTTGCCGCAAAGGATCTAGGTACCTACATCTTTTGTTGGTTGGGCGAGTAAATAGACTTTGGTGAGATATGTGCCTTAATGGGGGAGGGTAGTTGCTTACCGGCTGAGGGCGTTTTGAGAATCCAGTTGCTTTGATACCAACTGGATGCTTGAAATGCGAACTTCGAAGTTCACGGTATCCCGGAAAATCGGAAATTTTTAGGTATCTGATCCTGGTTTTTGCAGCTCATGATGGTATCTACTCAACTCACACTTACTTGTTGACAAGGGGTTCAATGTTGAGTTTCTCAACAACATCAATGTCATCCAGCGCACCAGATTTGTCCTGTTTGTTGGCGAGCACCAGAATAGGTTTGCCTGATGAAAAACAAATCGAAATGAGAACAGTAATTTTCAGGCCAGAATATTATTATCATATATGATGGCCCTTGTAGCTGAGTAAGTAATGCCTGCCTGCGAAACCTGAGGTCCAGGTTCGAATACCGGTGAAGGCATTTCTTTGTGCATTTATCACAATATTTGTTCCTCAGGCATGGTAGTTGTCTATAATTTAAGTAGCTATATGAATCTATTATATTGTATTGTGTCTCAATATCCACAATACAAGACTTAAAAAATACTTATCCGGAAACAATAGCAATAGATTAAAAACAAAATATTAATAATATTTATTCAATTCAATCCATTCACTGAAAATTGTACTATGGTGGATGTGATAGTGATGTGTAGATCTCAACAAATTTTCACATAGTAGGTGTGAATTAAACTAATATTGAAAATTACCAAATCATAAATTTTACTACAATAATATTACTGCAAAAAATTTGTAATTTACCACAACATTATATTATCTTTGCCTCTGATCAAGTAACAAGCAAGAATGAGCAAACTATAAAAAGGCATATATTTTACAATATTGGAAAAATTATTATCAACTCAATAAGCATTATCTTTGGGTTACTACATCCCAACATTTCAAACACTTTACAGGGTTCATGGCATGGCATAAGAACCTATAGGTGACTGACTTTAAGCTCAACAAAAATAATTGAGTCCAGATAAACTGTAGTAGTGTGTTGTCTACATATTATTAATTTAATTATTATGTACTCATGTTGCTAAAAAAATAGAATTAATCAAAAAGGAAAGTTAATTGTGTGTACTTAAAATCTTCATTATTACACCACATTTCAAAATGCCTGTGGCTTAGATAACAAAATATTACAAGCGTACAATTCTAGAAAATTGTATAAATTCCTATACAAAAAGTTGACAATCTTGTAGAATTGTACGCTTGTAAAGTTTTGTGGTATAGGGGCCTGTTGTACTTTACATTATAAAAAAATATTAAGAAATACTGTGCATATCCAGTTTGCAATTATTCTTTGCCTGATTGACAAGTGCTTTTATCAATTAAATCCCACGTGGGTCATTGTCTTGGTGAAGTCATCGTTGTTTCATTTAAAATATTCACCACCAGGTCACAGGCTCTTAATTATTTACGCTAAATCGGATAGCTACGGTCTTATCGCCAATATGAAGATTAATTATTAATTAGTTCCACCAACTCACCTGATATTTTATCGTGCGATAACACTTCTTCAAGCACCGCGCGGCATTCATCCAGGCGTGAGAAATCGCTCGAGTCGATAACAAATATTACCCCATGCACCTCGCTGTAGTATTGCGACCATATTTGCCTAAAATGCGGTCCTCCTCCTAAATCGTAAATAGTCACAGGCGTATCCTTATGAATCAAATTAACAGCCTTAAAACCTACAGTCGGGAGAACTTTGCCGTCGTTCTCGCCTGCCAAATTGTTCACAGTTTTAGTTTTTCCCGCATTATCTAAACCTATCAATATTAACACTATACGTCTACGCACGCTCCGGCGGCGGCAGACACACGCCCAACAATTACCCATCACTGAAAACTAATATTTAAACTAAACTAATACTTTCGTCATCGTATGGCAGACCACTTTGAATTTATCGCCAGTGGCCATTTGTAAACAAAAGTTTTGTTGACACAACCGTTACCAATGGCGATCGAGATGAATGTGGCCAGTATCAAAATGGGTTTGTTTTCGTTGCGCGTCAATCTCCCATATCCTTGCAAAGTGAAGTATACACTCTGGTTATAATAATTAACATTGAAATCGAAGGGCACGTTCGAGGTTACAGCTGTTTCGATTATTTGCACAATAATATAAAGAACAACGTCACTATCAATGAAAATAGTTATTTGTTGTACAAGAGAGGAAAGTGGTTGTTTAATCATCGTGCCAATATTGAGACCCGAGCTAGCGAGAGATTCCATAGTTGAACCACGAGCGAAGCGAGTGGTTTAAAAATGGAATCTCGAGCGTTGGGAGGGTTTCAAGGCACGATAGTTAAACAAACTTTGCTCCCATGTGCAACACAACATTTTTCCCCACACTAAAGCGAGGAAGCAGCTACGAACGTGTAAAAAAACACAAATCAGTCTTTATTAAGTAACTTAGAGTAGTTCTAGTACTACCTATAATAACAAAATATATTTTTTAGTATTTAACTACAGCAACATACAATAATATCAATATAATAGTTATGAGATCAATTAATGTTGTAACTTGTATAAATTGCATTTTTTTTCTTATATTTAAAACTTTTAAGTTTAACTTAATTTGGTAAATGACTAGGTCTATGTGACTAGATTTTTTTTATAATTACAATGAAACCGACCTACCTTAATTAAATTGTCAAAATTTCTATGATGTTTAAGTATAAAATCTGTATCCGGTAGCTAAAAAAACATAAATCATTATAAAAAATGTGTGAGGTAAACTTAAATTGCCTACTTTTTGGTAAGATATTACATAGGAAACTTTCCTTACAAAACTGTACATTCGAGTATTTTTTTATAAGTTGGCAACATTGACGTACAAGACGTCAGTGTTAGCGGGTTGCGTTCTGAATGTAAAAGTATACTATCTGGTTTTTGTCCAATATGATAAGATTTTGCGATAGGTTTTTATGAAATACTAAAAATCTAATTTATTATCTTGAATAATGAAATAATCTAGTGTATGATAAATTTTCATGGTGTCCCTCAAATAATAATCAGCGAATCATAGCCATACCAGCGTTTGACGTTCCATGGTTTTGAACGTTTCACGGTTCATCTGTCTATTTACTTCCTTCACAAGTGATTAAAATGCAACTTCCCTCACTGAAATTAGTGAGGGAAGTAGGTGTTTCCGAGCTAGTGTGGGGAAAATTAAATTATTATGACGAAAGCCTACTTTTCAAGGTAATATTTTACATGAAACTAGAATTCATGTCATATACCTGCCTATTTTGTAGAAACAAAAAAAAATTGGGAGTCTTGGAAACGCACTTTGGTTTCATAGGTAAGTGTAATTAACTTGGAGGTTTCAGTGTAGTTAGTTTTCGAAATTATAATTCATTTCGTAATTGGAAATGTTTGAGCTAGTCATTCTGGCTTTTCATAATCTCCATATTTTGGAACCTACTAAAATATAAGGTATTTAATGTTTTAACGTTCTCTAGATGGCTACGTCAAATTCCTAACGTGTATAGTTTTGTGTATACTTACTTTGGCGTTTTGTTATACTCAATTGTTTCTAATATCGTCACAAAACGTGATTGATTGTAATACAATAATGTCTCATATCATTAATAACGGTATTGTTTTTGTATGTCTATAAAATCCAACTAAGTATCACAAAAAAGGCAAGTATTAAAACACCAGTATAAAAATACAATAAGGATATTTATTTGTGAAAATATTAGCAATAAATACAGGTACAATTTGGACATAATGTTATTTACAAAGCCAGATTATTTTGAAAATAAATAAATGCGCGCCAATTCTACTCCAGGGTTACCATGTGTAAAGTAAAACCCTAAAATTTATCTGAATTTTACGAGAATGTTGTCCCCGTTTTTAACAGAATAATAAGCCAAGTCTTTCATATAGTTATCGAGACATATTTCGGCTCCTTTCATTTGTTCGTCGAGTAAATAGAGTTTAGGTACTCCTTTGTTGCCTTTAGAGAACAGTCTGTGTGCCAGTGTGACCAGTTTTTGAACTGCCATAGTGTTGGGGAATTTCTTTTTAAGCCGTTTTCCGTTTTCGTCTTCAAGCGTGATTTCTAGAAGCTGTGAAGTGAGCGTTGACGTTTTTGGCTGTTGTTCGAGAAGGCTGTCATCTGGGATGCCGTATTCTGAAAATAAATGCATTTATTAGTTTATCTACAGCGGTTTGTTACGTTAACAGGAGCTAGCTGGTTTAACGCTTTTTGTTAAATTCTAAAATGGTCGTAAAATAAACAAAAGTATAAAATAATAACCTCTTATTCATAAACGACTCCTAACTTCATCATCATCATCATCAGCAGCCTATGTTAGTCCACTGCTGGACGTAGGCCTCTCCTATTTACTATGCGTAGGTATAGACGCATTAGGAGGTAAACTAACTTAGCAAGCCGATAAGTATTGTTTGTTCCTTTAGTGTTATAGACAAATTGATAAGACCGAAAGGGACTGTCGAAACTTAGCGGGTTGCTAAGTTAGGAGACGATTATAAATAAAGGATATATTATGTAGTCTTTGCATAGAAAATGTTTGAATAAACTACAGCGTACTACATCAACGCCAAGTTTTACGATACCCAGAAACTGTTTCTTCGGAACAACTTTTTTTTCTTGAACCATAAGGTTCTTTCCTTAAAAAGCTTGCTGATTACGATTAACTTCAGCAGCATAATCATAGTGGACACACTATTGCGATCGCCAACCCGCTTGCCCAGCGTGGCGATTATGAGCATTTACCTCCTAAAACGTCCATACACATGGACTAAGGTGAATCAGTTGTCCAGCAGTGGACTGGTAGAGGCTCTAAGAATCTAGCTACTGTATGAAAGATATAATAGGCACGATGACTGGCAAGTCAAATCAGCATCTTTTTTCGAACTGTCAAAACGATCACCACTATGGAATTTTATATGAAATACTCAAAAGTGACGTCACGTTTGAGTACTGCCAAATGACCTACTCTTTTAAGTTATTTTCAATTTATTAAATAGAAGTTCTGTACAAAAATTACTGCAATCTACATCTTAGTAATAATTTCTTCGTGTGTTGTGTCGTGCATAATGTTAAATAATTTATTTTAACTACAGTCATCATCCCTATTCTATAATAGACAGTGTCATACTTGAGACAAGTTGCTGGAACCGACAGTGGTCTACATCGAAGATGGCACTAGTGATCAGGTCTGTTTGAGCACGCTTCCACTCCGCTCCGTACCGCTTCATATAGTCGTATTCCGCTCCGCGGCGGAGCTCGGGAGTTATTTGAGAGCCGTTTAGTTCCTGAAAAATTTGCAAGGGCGGTGAGAAAATGTATCATTTAACGCATTCGTAGGTATAACGCAAAGAAACTTAATACAAGGGTCAATCACTTTTTTATGTCACTCGTTGCCATGGTTACGTTCTTCTGTCCTGAGTTACCCTTAAAAACACAGTGTACTTTGAATTCTTTTGACAGCTATGCGGTCTTTCCCATCACGATAGTAGAACTTGTAGGATACTTTCTTCTAGCAAACTATGCCACAATTGAGGAGTGTCTTTTCAAAAGGGCTTATTTCCACTTGTAACTTTTTTTGGGAAATTGAGAAAAACATAAATCCACGGTTTTCATTTCGATATTCTTTCTGTGTTTTTGATATAGTCCTTTAGTGAGTTGATATAAATGTTATGCCACTAAATATATTGCTTTATCAACTTAATTATTAAGTTAATATACCATACATTTTCAGAATTAAGCCCTTTTGATGCGAAACTTTTAGAATTAAGCCGTTTTGTTGTGGACTTGTGAGATTATCCAATAATACACAAGCTGTTTTTCAAGGAAATTTTACAAATCCTACATTTCTACAAAAAGTACTTAATAATAAGTTATCATAATAAAATATACAATTCTAAAAGCTCGTATCATTTTCTTAGTATAAGGGAGAAATAGGCCCTTTTGATACGGACTTTGATATTTTAAAATTTTGGAGGACAAGAAGAGGCTTATTAGAACTTGAAATTCAAAACATACATGTATTTCTCTACTTTTAGCAAAACTACATTCATAGTTAAAAAAAAGTTGAAAGTGGAAATAAGCCCTTTTGAAAAGACACTCCTCAATTGTTAACACTTAATTGATATACAAAAAAAAATGGCTGGAAGGCCTATTCTGCCGCCCAAAACTGGCAACGGGAATGATAAAATTATGATTATGTCTTTAAAAAATATGTCTGTGTCAGATAGAGGAGTGTCGGCTCTAGATTTACAATCGATCATCATCATTAAACAATAAGACGCGCTTCAAAGATTATTTTACGTACAATGTCGTAACAAATGTGCATAGTACATAGAAAAAAAATACTGCTAAAGACTGGTTATCACGGGATTCGAACCCGCATCCTCTGGATTACCGGTCCACCTTCCGTCAATCTCAGCGAATTCAGTCCATGCTGCGACCATATAATAACATGGACGTCTAACGCCAGCTCAAAAATGCCTCCAAACACAATTGTTCAATTGTGCAAAGATGGGCAGGACATAGCGCTTTTCTTAACACCGCGCATGTTTCGGCGCAACATCTGTTTACAGAATATGCCCAATCAAAACTTTGATGGACCAATCACAACTATTTTTAAATGGCGGTTTAAGCTTTTATAGGTTGACATGGAAATTCAATACCGTTATGCATTGAAGAGAGTGTGACATTTGTCAACTAAAATTCAGGACCGTTTTTGAAAGGTGATTTAGTATGGCGTGAGGCTTCCATGTTTTATTTGTTCGTAGAGTCCATGGTATTGTGAATGAAACTAATCACTAGCGACACCTGGACTAAATGTTTCGAAAGAACTACAACCATTAGTCATTCAAAAACGTGTGTCTACCACAACTTTCCGTAAATTTCACAACTCTCTGTTGCGTTGAATGATGTTGATGTTTGCTAATAATTAATTATATTACCTGTAGAGTGCCAATTTTCGCGATAACCAGTTGAGAGCCCGTGTCATAGTCTTCGGTAGCTTGGATCGGGTTTTTCAGGAAGTATAGTTTTCGAAGGTGATTAATTTTATCCAGTTCGCTTACAGACCGCCACTGAAAAACACATACAGATAACATAATATAAATCCTTGAATTGTATTAAAGATTCAAATTATATGAATTCTAAAGAGAAAAGACGGCCCACATTCAAAAATAATCTGGCGCTCGGTCAGAAATCATTGAAACTTACACCAACTATGAGTAAAAAATATAACAATGGGCAGTTCTCAAAAATACAGTCGACATTTTTTCATTCTATAGTAAAAAAATGCGTACATATTTAAGTACTCGACTGTTCCTTTTGATTTAACTATATGCCCAACGCTTCCTGCGGGTATCGTAAAAGTCGACTAAGGGATTGGAATGTCACTGACCATTCCTTGATAAAAGATTGATGATGGGCAGCAGCGTCACAATAGTGAACACAATATTGCATTCGCCAATCCGAGTGTCTTTGGTCTGATGGAAAATGACTGGCTGTCATTTCAGGTATTTTTTGAAATGTAAACAAAATCCACCCTCAAATAGCTCCTTAATACAATTGAGGGTAGATGACAACAGGACACGATCAAATAAAGTAGGTTAATGTCACATCATTCAGTCATAAATCTAGACGATTTTGTATTTGAGGAGTGTCTTTTCAAAAGGGCTTATTTCCACTTGTAACTTTTTTTGGGAAATTGAGAAAAACATAAATCCACGGTTTTCATTTCGATATTCTTTCTGTGTTTTTGATATAGTCCTTTAGTGAGTTGATATAAATGTTATGCCACTAAATATATTGCTTTATCAACTTAATTATTAAGCTAAAATATACCATACATTTTCAGAATTAAGCCCTTTTGATGCGAAACTTTTAGAATTAAGCCGTTTTGTTGTGGACTTGTGAGATTATCCAATAATACACAAGCTGTTTTTCAAGGAAATTTTACAAATCCTTCATTTCTACAAAAAGTACTTAATAATAAGTTATCATAATAAAATATACAATTCTAAAAGCTCGTATCATTTTCTTAGTATAAGGGAGAAATAGGCCCTTTTGATACGGACTTTGATATTTTAAAATTTTGGAGGACAAGAAGAGGCTTATTAGAACTTGAAATTCAAAACATACATGTATTTCTCTACTTTTAGCAAAACTACATTCATAGTTTAAAAAAAGTTGAAGGTGGAAATAAGCCCTTTTGAAAAGACACTCCTCATTTGGTAGGTTAACCAATAAATATTTTAACTACCCGAAAATATTAAAATTGTTTGTTTACGCAAAACAAAAAACTATAGCCGCTGGCTATAAGTGTCTAGAGTAACTAAAATAACATTCATGATACTTACATCATTAATCTTGTTCCTGTTTAAAAACAGCACCTCCAAATTCTCAAACACATCCACCTTCCCATTGCCAGGATTATCATTGAATCTAATTTCCTCAATCTGACAATCATTCAAACTCAGCACCTTCAAATTCTTCAGCCATCCCAAATTCATGACTTCGTACCAGGAATCTATCGGGTTCCCATCCAGTCTTAACACTGTGAGACTCCGGAGGGTTACTGTCGGTGGTGTTATAGTTCTGACTTGATTGTAAGCGGCTATGATTTCTTGGATCTTCGGAGTGAGGTGGGATAATGAAAGTATGTCGGACCAATCGTAGTTGCAGACCGAGATATTGAGTTTTTCCAAGTTGGAAAGATTGATGGAGAGCTGATCGAGGGAGTCTTCGGGCAAGTTGATGGACATACGATTGTTGCTGTAACAGATAAATATACAAAATTAGTTTTCTAGTAACAGTCGTAAAGCCTGGAAGGTTATCTGAAACAGATACCTTACAGAGATAAGCTCGCCTTTGTACGATTGTCTTGTGTACTTTTCTATATTTTCTGTATAATAAAGTGTTTTTCTTCTACTACTACAAAAGCCTAATGTGCATTACAATGTACACCACAGTTAGTCTGTACCATTTCCTTTGTAAAAAAACGGAATTCGGCACTAGATTTCAAAATATTTAAAGAAAATAGTATGGTGCACGTTTCGAGGATAGAAACTCGCGGTTTATGTACAAATACCGCGATTTAAATACGTCTAGCCATTTTTTTCATTAATCCTTTTAATTATAATCTTCATAAGGAAGCATCATCTATTCCTATAAAGTCCTACATAGACAGAATGGACTCTAATGCCAACCTGACACCTGGGTCGCGTTTTATAAAGTCACATTTTATAATTTCGCTGTTTGCCTCTCTAACGCACGCACATATTGGCTAGAAAGAGAGGAAAACAGCAAAATTGTAAATTGTAACTTTATAAAACGCGACCCTGTACGTTCTTACATAAGTTATAGGGACGGAGCTATACCAAGGAATGAGAGGTGAATATGACTATCTCATTCCTTAGTATATTCCGTATAACTTACGTAAGAACTCACAGGTGTAATTTCGGCCTAAAGGCATATTTCACCATCCCCAAATAAATTATATCTGCCAGATAAATGTTAGCTGTCCTTTTCTTTTATATACCTGCGAAAAAGAGTATTAATCATTGTATCTGACGGATATATTAATCCGAAGTTTGTAAAATTATGAATTCACGCTGAGTTGTTGAGGTTGGGGGCACAGAACTCTGTGGTTGGGGGAAATCGAGCGAGCGCGTATTAGGGCACAGAGCGGCAACGTCGCATACTAAATTAGTACGAAAAGTCCTCAAATACCTGACGTCCAACTCCCTTAAAAAACGCGACCCAGTTCAGTCGTACATGTTAATGTTTTTATTATTATGTTATTTTCTTTTTTTTATTATTAATAAGGTTAAAAAGGTTGCTA
>JALPQI010003561.1:0-94818 GCA_025490895.1 Thaumatotibia leucotreta | reverse complement strand
TTTTTATAGCTGCCCAAACTCATGCTGTTGGGAGAAATTGTCTTTCAAAGCCCTGAAAAGTTTCCAAACTGTTTAAACAGTTTAAATTCTTCAGAGAATTCAATCATAATATATTGATAAATTGATAAATAATTACGGAATGTATTAATTTTATAGAACATGAAAAAATAATGGACAAGGGTTCGGTTTTTTACCTCAAATTCATAATATATTTTATATAAAAAAATACTATCCTAATTTTCATATTTTTCATCGTTTCCCTTTTAGTACTGATATCCTGTTCAGTTCATTTTCTTCCAAATTAATAAAATCGGTAGGTAAGTATCCCCAATACGATTGAACAAATCTCTCTGTTAGTTAGTCAATTTGATCAACAACTTCTTCTTTCCGTAAAGGTGCATTTAGACCAAACGAGCATTCGCTCATTCTATCCCCCAACAAGATCAACGAATTTCGACGAATCATTTTTTGTGTAACGAACGAATTTCGTAGAGTGGGGGAGAAAATGAGCGAATGCGCGTTTGGTCTAAATGCACCTTTACTCGACATCCATCGTGCCTTTTTTTTAGCGAGGTAGCCCTATTCCAATCATCCAAGCTCCTTCACGAAACTCGGCATCAGTTTCAGGTTGCTAAATTGCCTTTAGTGTGTCTGGAGTCCCTAAGTACTTACTCCTGTATACCTGTTTATATTCTAGAAGAATATGTTTTGTTGTTTCCTCCTCTTTCATGCAAGTTCTGCACATAGGGCTGTCCGTTAATCTCTCTGAAGAACGTATTGCGAAAACACAAATCAAATTATTTATTACTTTTTATTTTTCCCCAGTAGTCACACTACTTAATACTACATAAATTATAAATATTAGATGTCATATACCAAAGAAAAACGACCAAGATCACCTAATGTCCGAGGTGGGGACACTTCGGACATTAGGTAACTCTCTGAAGAAATTTTGAAGTTATTGTGAAATTAAAACCAAATATTTTTTTTTTTACTAAAGATGTATTTTGATTTGTTTTTTTATTTTTCCCAAGTTTCCACCTCGGACGTTGGTGATCTTGGTCTATTTTTTTTTGGTATATGACGTACAATATTTATAAGTCACTGAACAAATGAAAGGGTTAGGTCACTTTTCAGGAGTTTGAAGGACAATTTCTCCCAACAGTATGAGTTCGGGGGCAGCTATAAAAAAAGTGTAGGTATGCTATTTTTAACCGATTTCAAAAAAAGAGGAGGTTCTCAATTCGATTGAATTATTTTTTTTGTATTATGTTACCCGATATCTCCGAGAATCGTGAACTGATTTGAATTTTTTTTTGTAATCGAACGTGTATAACCCCGAGATGGTCCCGTTGGCACCAAGTTGGGGTTTGATGATGGGATCTTGGAGAAATCGAGGAATCTCTTCAAATGTTATAGCTACATGTATGGTGCTTTTGGTAATTTAAATTCATTTACAAACATATGCTATGCATTCAGAAAGTAGGATTAAATTAGATTAGATGAGAACCAATGATGGAAACAAATCGGGGATTTTGGAGAAATCCATCCATTTGGCATCTCATCTCTTGAGTCGCGTCGTCTCTTACATGACTTACTGTTGCTACATAGAATCCTACACCACAAAATTGACTCGCCAAGCTTGTTGTCCCTAATTACGTTTAATACCCCTCGATTTAGATCCCGCGCTCCTAGGACTTTTGCCCTTCAAGTATACAAGAATAACACTTCTTTTTATAACCCAATTGTCAGAATGTGTCGCCAATATAATGAGTTTGCATTAAGACATAGGGAAATCGATATTTTCGACTCACGACTGGCAGTGTTCAGAAGGCAGGTAGCTAAATTTATCCTCCATCATACGCAAGCCTGAAAATAGATAGTGTAATTAAAATTGAAAAAAAAATGTTAGGTTGTTAAGTTGATGTATGTATAATTTTAGTTTTAGGATAGTGTTTGCTCTTATATTTGTCTTTGCTGTGCATGCCTGTTTTGGATGGCATTTTTATTTAAAGCCAGTTCTTTACTGTATACAGGGTGGAAAGGGACGACGTTCCATCCCGCTACCGATCGAGTCTACCAACCATTACGATGAACTTTCAGTATGGGACCAACATCGAAATCGTACATGGAAAATTGACTTTTCCATACTATTGAACTCTAACTAATCACTCACTTTGTATGAGGGTGTAATATTTTTTTTTAATATTTCGATGTTGGTCCCATACTGAAAGTTCATCGTAATGGTTGGTAGAATCGGTCGGTAGCGGGATGGAACGTCGTCCCTGTCTACCCTGTATTGTTAATCTTTGTACTGAATGTTGTCTGTTTGGTGTGCTTAATAAATAAAATAAAAATCGATTGTTCGTGAAATCGTGTTTATAGCACATAGTTCATAGGTTAGTAGCTCGCGGTGAGTCGTGCCTATATACATAAAAATGAATCAAATCGAAGCCGGACAGTTAGGTAGCTACCCTTCCTTGTCAGTACATTTATCGTACACTACGAACAAATAAAAACATGGAAGCCTCACGCCATACTAAATTGCCTTTCAAAATCGGTCCTGAATTTTAGTTGACAATGACAAGTGTCACCCCCTCTTCAATGCATCACTTCGATGAATTTTAATATCAACCTATAAAAACTTAAAACGCCATTTAAAAATAGTTGTCATTGGTCCATCAAAGTTTTGATTAGCTATATTCTATAAACATTTGTCATATATGTTGCGCCGAAATATGCGCGGTGTGAAGAAAAATGCTATGTCCTGCCCATCTTGGCACAATTGAACAATTGTTTTTGGGGGCATATTTGAGCTGGCGTTAGACGTCCATGTTATATATGGTCGCAGATCGTACACCAGCCGCAAGGACAGCCTTTTATTACCCACTTACCCCTACGCATATATCGTAGCTCGGAAACCAGTAACTGTCAGGTACGAAGACATTCTTAAGTTTTCTCCACTGCGCCGCACCTTTCGAGTCCGGTACGTAAGGCTCAGTGTTTTGTAGAGTACCCGCTACGACATACATTTTCTGCAAATCTTTCACTTTGAACCTGTACACATACACATACGTGTCCGTAAGTAAAACTAACAGTACTGTAATAAGTAATAATGTATAAATAGGCTAGTTATAAGAGAGCATGACTCCGCCAACAACCTGTTCTACAGTTTGGCGGGCAATATATTAATTGTAGCCAGGTTGTTTTTTTGGAATAAATGATTTTTTTTTAAAACAGAGCTACATTATTAGTATTGTATTGTATTCTGCCCCTTTTTGCGCTACTCGACATATATCGTGTCTATTTTACGTTGTCTCAACGCTGGGGCCCAATACTTGTTGGGGACTTCACATACATTTGTTGCTTAACCCTATGCAAAAGTAAAGATATATTTTGTTTAAGGAACATGAAAGGGATTTTAAGTTTTAATATTATTTTCGACGTTCAACAAACTTATGAATTAAAATTGTCGTTGTAAACAGTTTTATGGCCTTTAGCTCTCTAACTTGGCGTAAAGACTCGCGTATTCAATAGGTGCGAGCCTATCAGAACCGTACAGTCGACAAAAAATAAGTAAGTATACCACTTTTCTTCCCTATTCAGTGGTAATAAAGTCGAAAAGTGGTAAACCACATTTTTGGTTGACTATACCTATAAAAAGTAAATCCGCGGTTATACGAGTATAACACTGCTTATAGTGCTTATGCTACGGTTACAGTGGTCGTACCACATAGGTGCGGATCCAGGGGGGGGGGTCGATGGGGGCACTTGCTCCCCCCTCACACTGGACTGATGTATGCCTAGGTGATGTTTTATGTATAAAATACTATCAATTATCATAGGGCAGTGCCCCCCCCCCCACGAAGTCCTGGATCCGTCGTACCATGACTTTACAAGTATCGATAACGTTAGATTTTTCTCGATACGTAAAGCAGGCCATCGCGCTCACTCCAATATGTCAGTGTGAGCGCGATAGAATGCATCGTATCGAGTAAAACCTAACGTTTCCTTTACTTTCCAACTCATGGTACGACTACAGCCGTCGCTTGTGATGGAACTGGGTGCTTAAACAAGTTGCCAATCTCTAAGCTCTGAAATGGAATTCGAGATCAAAAATGTAAACAATCTATGACAATGACATGACATTATAAAGACAATGTTAAAGTGACATTCCTAGGGTATACAACTTTTTATTTTTTAACACCTTTATAAATTAACGTCGCATTTTGAGATGGGTTATTTATTTTATTTTATTTTTTACACACTTACAAACTATCCTTACAGGTGCTAAACCTAAGACAATGCTTGATGTTTAGGTGTAGATATGCGAAAGTCAAAGTATGTTCGATACACAAATAACATATTTTTGGACATGACTATAAAAAAACATACGGCTGAGTGTTCACGGTTCCTGATTACAAAAATAATACCTAGAAAATTTGCTAGAATGATGTAAATAGTAATAAACATAATCAATGGTTGAAAACCAATGTTGTGTTACTTTAATCTTTAGGATCGTCGAGGAACAAATTGCAGTCTTTAACTACAGTTACAACCGAATCCATTTCTATTAAAAAATTACAATGATTGATTTGTAGGTAAAAATACTAAAATCTGTATTCATGTACTTTGTAATGCTAAATTTTAGGAGTTTTTATAGATTCATAAAAGAGTCATTTGGAGCACCATATTGTTTTGATTTTTTTTCAGTAGGTACATTGTTATAACTGCGAACCAAATAATGTTTAAAACTTCTTATCATTGCCAGTAGCATAAATTAAACACCCTACATTTTATTAAAACTAGAGAAATATATGATAAAAAAATAATGTATGATATTAATAATTAGTAAAATATTTAAAAACTGTACGTACCGTCAGTGACTATAAATGCGCATTTTTTAAAAGTATTTCATTGATTTTAGATTACCCACCTCTCGCGATAATTTTTTTGTGGTGGTATACCATTTGTTTACATTTTTGATCTCCAATTCGATTTCAGATCTTAACGCTTAATCGTCAATCGTAAACGGAAGGCAGCTGTCTTTGTCGCACTAATATGAAAGAGTGACAGAGAGGGAAAACCACGATACGGTATATCGTTGAATTATCGAGAAGATGGAATTGCATTTGTAGCGGTGTTACTAAAGCAACACTATTAAAGTGAATCTTGTGTCTTTACAATTAGGTTTACTATTCGTTTACTAGTCGAATAATGCCAATACATGAGTCGATAAAACATACACAATAGCACACAATACATTGTAAATACGCGATACCACTACATATGCAATTCCATCTTCTCGATAATTCAACTATACTAAGCGTTACGCCTCGGCCACGACATCGGTCTAACTAAGGTGACCGGCTTAGCGGACAACGTATGGTGCTCCCTCTCGTACCCATATCGGTATCCCGCTCGAACTCATGGATTCGCTCGCCGCTGGTCGCCTTAAGGTGCGTTTAAACTAAAAGAGCATTCGCTGTTCTAGTGCCCGTTCTACGAAATCAACCAATCACGTTTTGTGTACCGATCGAATTTCGTAGAGTGGGAGGTTAGAAGAGTGAATGCTCTTTTAGTTTAACCGCACCTTTAGACCAATGTCGTGGCCGGGCCGTTAGGCCAATGTCGTGGCCGGGTCATTAGCGATTGGCAACTTGGCTAAGCATCCTGAACGTCGACGCTAACGTCAGACGCCGAGTATAGCACAAAATAGCATACCATAGCTTTACAAATTTTGTATCAACTCACTTTCTACATGCCCTCTCGCATGAATTTCCCTCCTTTACGAAACAGTGCGCTGCCGAGAGGACCTTAGTCTCCCCAATCACAGAACCGCCGCAAATGCTCACATATAGCTGCCTACTAGCAGGCGTTTTAATCGATAGCTTGAAAAAAAATAATCAAATTACATACAAAGTGCCTGTAAAATAGTGGTGATTACAATACTTAACTTACCGTGCTTTAGTAAAGTGTTGGCAAATATCGGTAACGTTAGGCTATACTCGACACGTAAACTACTATTACGTAGGTAGTAAGAATATATTAAATAAAACCACTGTATTTGACGCTATATATAAGACCAAGCAAACATCAATACAATATGCCTAAATTTAATCATGTAAAAAAACTACAATTCCATTGTAAATGGAATAAATTTGATTCCGCCCTGCGGAAGAAGCGAAGTAAATCCATTGATTTTGAAATTATTGTGTTAATGTCGGGAAGCATTAATCTACATTATTATTATTATTATTTTGAGCCTGTAGTCTCCCACTGCTGGGCAAAGGCCTCCTCCCACTTTTTCCAATTTTCCCTTTCCTGAGCAATCTCTGGCCATCCTGATAAAAAGGAGTCCAGGATGCTTAGCCAAGTTGCCAATCGCTAACGCTTAGTAGCGTGTCGTACTTTTCCCTCTATGTCTCTCATTCATATTAGTGCGACAAAGACAGTTAGCTGCCTTTTGTTTACGATTGACGATTAAGCGTTAGCGATTGGCAACTTGTCTAAACATCCAGTTCGTCTCGCCATCGCCGACGTGGTCTATCTGGTCCCCGTTTTGAGCTGGGCTGCCACTCAGTGGCTGTCTTGGCCCACAGCTCATTATACTAGCTACAATACGTATAGTAGCTACTGTAGCTAGTATAAAGCAGTAGGTATCCGTCCTACGCTCACTAACGATTATTTGTTATCCAACAATACTATGGATTTTATATTTATTAAATTACCTGGTAAGGGATTGTTCCTAATTCTGCAGGTTTTCCATTAACAACGCGAAATACTACATCATCATTTGGATTGGTCGACGTCTCGGAAAGTGCCATATTAACATGTTTCAATACTATCAGAAGCAAACTTAAGAAGCGGATTATAGAAAATCCTTTGAACATAATTTAAACATTTTAACAGATAATTTAGAAATGTAACTCCTAACCGTACCAGAAATGTTTCTAAGATATCATGACATTGCTGTCATGTGGTGATAGATAAGCTTATCAGTATGCAGATTTCATGTTCTAGATGTTTTATCGTTGGTTCATTTCTACCAAGAAGTATCTGCATAAAGGTCTCAGTACACATTGGCTCAATGTAGGCCAATCTAGGAGATGTTGTTATACGAAAGAGGAGCAAAAATCGCTCGATCTTGCTCCATCGCATACTTGTGTAGTATCCAAGTAGTATCTATGTTGTTTCCCTTTACTTATATTGGCCCGCATTAAAATTTATAAATTATTGATCAATTATTCTTTTTTCATCACACCGGGGCCTATTTCTCGTACATTACAAGCCTTGTATTACAAGTGTGTATCCATGGCAACGCTGTTAAATCAATATTATTCACAAGTTCTCGTTTCACCCAGCTATATAAATTATTACAAGAGTGGGGATACTACAGATTTTACAAGTGTCATAATTGAAAAATACAACTAAACGTCATGTACTAGTAGGCATTGAACAGTCATTTTGTTTTTCGAAGGTTGTATTATACACTTGTCGCTTGTGACTTGTAACAAAATAATGAAGAGTCTCGTTCGACTACTAAAATGCGTTTATTTTAAGAATTGATTAATGTTAAAATGAAAATAATGTATTTTTAAGGTCTCAAATGTGTAAGTTTTAAACGCACTTCGTTAAAATCCGTAATATAATTTAATATTATATTATTTTGAGAAAAACAAAAAGTATACTGTTTACTATGAAATTATTATTTTTGGGAAAATCCCAGTATATTTTTAAATATTAGATGTCAGATACCAAAGAAAAAATAATGAAATTTTCCAACGCCGGACGCACACAGAAACAGATTGCAAATACCCGAGAAAGAAGAATAGGCATTATTGTATGGACCGTGTCCCATGAATGTATACCTACGGTTGAGATATACCTCGTTTTAAAGCTCTTAATTAGGACATTATTTCATTGTATGGCACCAACAGCCAATGGCATGCAGGGTTCATGTTATTTAAAAAAAAGTGTTATAAGTTTATTATTGTTTTCACGAAGTTTTGGTTCCGCTACTCATCGATAGATTGTGCTGCCAAAAATAGCAATTGAAGAAATGACATGGAGAAATATGACAAGCCGATGAAACAAGGGTGACAAAAGCCTTTTTTTAAATAAAAAAAGCAAACTTGACATAATGACAGATGACGTGAATCAATTATTATATTGTTAAACAAAACTACATATAAATTATAAAAATTATAAATAATATTGACGATCATCATTAGATAATGAATTATACACATGACAATATTTTTATAATATTTAATGACATGATTCACATCCTTACGGTGAGTACATTTATACATATCTCAGTATATTTAGTATAAATGAATCGGTATAATATTAATTGTCACCTGCCTCTCCAATTACTAGTAAATGCCCATAATCGCCACGCGGGGCAAGTGGGTTGACGATCGCAGTAGTGTGTCCACTATGATGATGGTGCTGCCCATCATCATCATCATCATCAGCCTATGATAGTCCACTGCTGAAATTATGCGTATAAACGCATTAGGAGGAAAATACCTATAATCGCCACGCTGGGCAAGCGGATGGGAGTCATCAATCTTCGATAAATAAATGGTCAGTGACACTTCAATCCCTTAGCCGACTCATACGACACCCACGGGAAGAGTTGGGTGGTGACAAAGTATTCTTATTGCCATCAGCGGCATCACACACGCTTAGGGCATTTTATTATAAAAATACTTTTACAGATATCAGTGTAGCCATTTATTTACGTAATATTAGTTATTCAAAATGCTGTCATAATACAGCAGAACAAAATAACGAGCACGATGTACTACATAACTGCTCGATATGATTAAAACATATCACGTGGAATACTTTAGGGCGTCGTGCTCACTGCCAATAGGGTAATTCTAGATAACTAAGTAATCGTTTACATGATTGTAAAGTGTAAGTCATACTAATGCTATCAAATAGGATGGATATCAGAGTAAGTAGCTACATATTCTAGGATTTTGATATGATAGTGATGAAAATGTAGTTGGTTGGTAGGACCTAGGCATCTTACATTTTGACTTTTTTATTATTACGGTGGCAAATAAGCAAAGCATACAAGCCTTCTGATGGCAAGCAGCTGCTGTAGCCAGAGGTAGACGACGACGACAAATGGGACAGAAGATACGACAATTCCTCCATCGCCGACGCAGTGCATCCTCATCATGGAGTTCTGACTGCTTGAATCACCAACTAGACAACACAATTACTCTAGTTCAATTTGGCTGTGGTTTCTGTAAAGTATATTATTTAGTTTAGTAATACTCATTAGAATGTAAAGGAAGGGGTAAAAGCAGTCAAAACTAGTGTTATAATTTTGTTATCATATTGATAGGAAGGTCTTTTAAAAAGTAAAGAACCTCATATGTAAAATAATACACATAGTTGTACTTAGGACCTAATGTTGTCTGCCAGTTTGTCTTTCCAGCTATGAAAAGCTTTGATCAGATTTTTTTGATAGCCTTAAGAAAAAAGGAAGGTATGTGATCCCTCATTTAGTACCTGTGTATGTATGGTATGCTATTTAGGTTCATGCTTATAAATGCCTTAGGTTTTCTATATGAATAGGATTGTTCTATCGCACCATGCCCGAATAATTATCAATCGAATTATCTAATTAATTATAGGAAATAAGATTGTGAGCTATTATTATGCTACATAAGATAGTTCAGACTTCACATTCCACAATGGTGAGAAGTATCTAATAACGGCATCCTGTTAAAATACTTAAAATAAGTAGTAGTAGTTTATAAATAAGTACAAATGTCCAATGCCAGTGAATAGGTTCTAAGGTTTTATTGGCATCGTGGTCTCCTTCGATTCTCATCATCATCGTCAGGCTATCACAAATCCATCCCATTAGCATATTGACGCATTAGGAGGTAAATACCCATAATCGCCACGCTGGGAAAGCGGATTGGCGATCGCATTAATGTGTCCACTATGATGACGCTGCTGCCCATCATCAATCTTCTATCAATGAATGGTCCGTGACACTTCAATCCTTTAGTCGACTCTTACGACACCCACGGAAAGAGTTGGGGTGGTGACAAATTTATTCTTATTGCCGTCATCACATGGCAACCGCAACCACATAGCGAATTCGATTCGATACTAGTACATAAATACTTGTGAAAGGACTAGTTTATTAAGTTTTCTTATCTCAATAATATATAAGTGATTTGTAACCTACCTAGGCCGAGGTGTAAAATAAATAAATAAATATGTTGGGACATCTTACACAAATCGACTTAACGTAACGGAATAATGTCTTATTTATGTCAGGTTCATTATGCATCCCCATGTTCTTGTACTCGAAACTAATACCTACTAAAACATAAACTAGATTATGAATGACTGAAGTCTAATGTTTTTCAAGTGAGTTTATTGTAGATGGCAAGTATCTGTGTAGGTATAAGTATGTATGTGTCATCATCATCATCATCAGCTTATGATAGTCCACTGCTGGACATAGGCCTCTCCTATTAACTATGCGTATAAACGCACTAGGAGACAAATGCCCATAATTGCCACGCTGGGCAAGCGGATTGGCGATCGCAGGAATGTGTCCACTATGATGACGCTGCTGCCCATCATCAATCTTTTATAAAATAAAGGTCAGTGACACTTCAATCCCTTAGTCGACTCTTACGATACACACAGGAGGAGTTAAGGTGGTGACAAATGTATTCTTACTGCCATAACCAGACGGCCAATGTATGTGTATAGGTACTTTATTTGATTCAACACTATAAACCTCCAGCTTCTCAGGCAATATTACTAGGTATTACAGAGTAGAATATTGCTACACATAAATCCAACACCGTTTAATTTATGATATAGTATGAATTTTCAATTTAAGTTACTATACCAAAAACGAAGTAGAAGTACCAATTTACGGTCAATGCATCATCATTTTCTTGAGCGTTGTAGGCACATTTGCCGTAAACCCCAAACCTGTCATTTTAGTAGTCCTAATATGCTCAGCAATGTTTGGTACCAGATAGGTATGATTTTATGCCATCAATGTCATACATCCGTCCTTTTCCTAGTTCTAAAAATACATATCTATGCATATATTATGTTATAGTACCTATGTGCTGGTCCGTCCGTCTGTCCATACCGAAGCGGTTTCTAATTAATTTTGAAGGACTCGTGAACGAAATATCGTTATTTGAAAGTATCTTAATTCTTTTGAAATCTCTTACAAACTTCCCCATTTCCAATAATACAAGAATTTACAGGTAACCTATACATATATTCATAGGTACCTACTTACTTGAACAAAGTTACTAGATTTTGATTGTTTTTATGATGAGTCATTTGAGTAATGTCGCTGTGATTATTATACTACTTATCACGCATCTTCCACAATGACCATAATGACAATGTATTTATGTTTCAATTATTGCAATAGTAAAGGGCATTTACCATTTAAAATGGCGATCAATTTGTATAATTTTATATTACTCAAGTCAAGTATAGTCTAGTATATATGTATAAATCAACCTAGTCTTAAGTTATTATTATTATTATTGTTCGTCTTTACCTTATCTCGGGACCATGGGGTCCCGGACCTTTGGGAGGCATACGTGGGGCCGAAGCCAACAGCGCAGAGGCCTTTTAAGACAAATAATCTAAAAGCAAGGGATACACGTGGCGGATACCATCCCCGAGCGCACAATATGATACGTCCGGAGATGGTCCCCGCCAGGTGCAAAGACTATTGCAGTGCAGCACTGTGACTGCGATGGAAACTAAGGTCTTGGGCTATGGTTGGTATAATGGATGGACTGGATACTGGGTTATGGGGGGAGACTAGCGGACACCTGCCGTGACAATCAGTCTCAAAATTGTAAAAAGGCAGGTGGTGACTCGCCAACTCATTTAGTGGGCCCTACAAACGGCCGCACGCACAGTGCGACAATAGCGCAACACTTCAGAGCGGCTTTGAGGTTGTCGAGAGGTGAGACTGCGGTAGCCAGATCCCGGTAATCCGTTCAAGGGCCGCCGGCGTTATGACATTTTACACTTCCAACCTGGAGCATAGGTCCCGCTCTTGCGAATCCACTCTGGCCGGCCGGTCAAGGCAAGCATAGAGGCGAGGGCCATATAAAAGGGCCCTCTGGAATAGGGGTCCGCGGTGTCGCCACTCACCGTCAGCTCGCCACAAGCTGCCCCCGATTATTATTATTATTATAAGCCCATTCTGTCCCATTGCTGGGCAAAGGCCTCCCCCCTCTTCTTCCATTCATCCCGGTTCTGTGCTATATCTGGCCACCTGGCCAGTCACTTAAAATTCTTAAGTTACTAATATATTATTTACTTTTTACATGCACATCGAAGAGCAAATGCAATTAATCAGTCAACAATGGTGAACTACATTCAAGGCAAGATGAGATAGATATGAAACGGACAGTGGAATACTTCGTCAAGAACTTTTATTATGATGAAGAATAGCTCTTCCAGGAAAGGTGGTAGGTATACATCCTTGGTATTGAAAAATTGGTAAACGGTGTCCGTGCTTAGATTAGCTTTGAATATAAGATTCTATTAAATAGTATGTACTCGTAAGTAATGTAAACAAAAATGTACTATATAATGCATCAATCTGTGTGTTCTATAAATATGCATCAAGGCAACTTGCCTTTTTTAATCTAAATATTTCGTTAAGGTATCTTACGAAAGTATAACCACAGGTAAATGTGAGTACCTAAGAAGTATAGTGTAAAATAGTTTTCATACCTACTGCGTAAAATAGTCAAAATATAAATGAACGTCATAAAGCATTCATACACAAATCTACAGAGTTTCACGGTAAGCTCCATTAAGGCTTGGGTTTTGTGTACTAATTAAAGGAGGATATGTATATTTGGTATATATGTATTAGATACTTAAATACGTAGAAAAGAACCATGACTGAGGAACCAATATTTTTGTAATAAATACTACTTACGCGAAGAGATGCACCCTCCGGGATTCGAACCTCGCTTCGCAAGCAGGGTGACTACTGATTATCGACTAAATTATGGAAGCCGTCATGTAATTAATGTCTACAACAAAAGTATACAAGTGCTATCTTTTACCATTGATAAATAAACGATCGTTTCACATTTAATTTTATTACAAGGGAAACCATTGTCGATTCGCGCATATTATAAGTTTTATCTTTGAAAATCGTAACAGAAAAGAGATCTCTATATTGTGTACGGGTACAAATAAATAATTTTATTTATCTTCTATTCGTTTCTGTTGTGTTTGCAGGGAAGTCAAGTCCACCTAGAAGAGCTCAGAGGCGTATTGTCTTGTCGTGTCTTCACCCAGAATCTGTTTTGTCATGACGTATGATATCAAAGTGATTCTCCCACTAGGAAATTAGTTATTAATTCGTTATTCATTAGTCGAGCTTTTGGCGGCAAGTCACTTTCAGGCTAGAGGAAAATGTAATTGAAAAACGTAGTGGTTATGGTAACTATTATATGTATTTATAGAACTGGGGGAAATGTTCAAGAGTAGCTATAGCTGTAGGTATATTAACAAAGGGGTGAAAATTCAATAAAAGCCAATTTTCCGATAGCGAAGAAACTGTGCTGAATATATGTACATATTTTTTATTTAAAATACTTTTTAATTGGTTAAACAATCAAGTCAGGATCTAATTAGCATTTTGGAGAAATCAAGCGATCTTTTGAAGTTTCTTAAGCATGTCCTGTCCATGGCGAATTTTGTATTTATTTAAATAACGTTTCTGTCAGAAATCGAAGAAACTGAAGATGAAGACCACGGGGACTCTCAGAACTTGGTACACGCATTTCGTTTGCGGCTGTCATAGATGTGGATTATGTTATTTACTTACACCAATATTTTACAAGTCGATAGGCCCAAAGTAATAAATAAGGCTTAGATTGTGCGAATACATACACATATCACATCATCAGCCTATGTTAGTCCACTGCTGGACGTAGGCCTCTACGTTACTACCGATTGTGCGAATGCGTGACGATATTGTGTGTGTGTGTGGTGTGGATAGACGACATATTTCTATAATAGATAGGTACAATATACATCATCATCATCATCATCATCATCATCAGCCTATGTTAGTCCACTGCTGGACGTAGGCCTCTCCTATTAACTATGCGTATAGACGCATTAGGAGGTAAATGCCCATAATCGCCACGCTGGGCAAGCAGATTGGCAATCGCAGTAATGTGTCCACTATGATGACGCTGCTGCCCATCATCAATCTTGTAAAATGGTCAGTGACACTTCAATCCCTTAGTCGACTCTTACGACACCCGCAGGAGGAGTTGGGGTGGTGAATGTATTCTTACTGCCGTCACCACACGGCGGAATAAAGGAATGTCTCCTTTAAGTAAAATGAGCTAGCTTAAGGATTTAAAGTAGTTTTCCTCCAGGGCCTGAGTTTAATTTCTACACTGTATATACTATAGGTACTGAAATAGGAAGATATACTTATATTGAAATAACAAGAAAACAACCATGACCAAGGAACAAATATTCGTCTTCGCCGGGATTCGAATCTTTAACCTCCAGTTTCGTAGGCATAGTCAATGCTAGCTAGGTTATGGATGCTGACAAGTAGAGTTTCCAGTGTCAATAGCAGACTATCAGCAGTAAAGGAAGTCGCTCGTAGGTGCATGAGCTGACAATATTTAATTATTTACTCGTAGAAGGTGCGCTATATGACGATCTTACATTAATTTAAGCAACTAATAAGCAATACAGGATTTTTGTCAGAGACTATTTCCGATGGCGGGTTCGTTGGGAAATCCTAGAATTTTGGGAACTTCTAAACGGATTTTTAATCAGTTAAGTTCCTCAAGTATTGAGAAATTGCGTTCATTCTTGAAATCCACGTTTACATAGATGTTTAGTACGTTCATGTACATATCAAGCGTATTCATATAAATATTATATTTTTATCAAGTGAAGGGTAAAGAGGTGGGAGATGAATACCTTACAGACAACTAAAGTCAAATTAACATTCTCTATCTATTAATGGTGATGGTTTCCTGCTGCGTAACATAACCAAAACTCTACGGGCATTCAATGGGGGGCCCACCGAGACTTCTGTCGACTTTTGCTATCGACATAGAGACATAGGGTCGGCAAAACGTATGTGACATCACTGAAGATGCCCACGTTTATAAGCTGCAGTAGCTGTTTACCATCAGGTTACTTGTTTGTCATAGTGTAATATAATATAACAAACGTGGAACTGCTGATGACAACGGAACAATCACAAAATATGATACATCTATGTTAACCTTATTTCATTTCCGTATAATCTTGTAGCCTTTTGGGATCATAATTACAACGGAGCCGGTTTAATTCTTGTGGTTAAAGATTGAAACAGACATTATTGTATAATATATTATAACTAGTTACCTACTACTTTTTCATATTTAAGAGAATCACATATTCCGTTTTCTGTTGTTTTCTTGAATATTTAAGTTATATGTAATAAAATGAATAGGTATCACAGATTATGAATATAATTTAGTGATTCTTCGGCTTCGTATTTGGTTCGTGCCTTTTGAGCTGAATTACCTGAGTAGCGTTAGCTTCATGGTGTCATGTTACCTTTGAACGCCTTACATCTTACACAAGATAGGGCTAAAAAATACACCAAAAGTTCGAACCCAATCGAGCAAATGTACCTAAGCCATACGTAAAAGTGTGAGAATCGCTTTGACAGGTGACATCATGGCACCTAAAGGTGTTCTTGGCGTTGCAAGCACCTAGTGACACGTTTAATTGTTCTTGGTGTTCAAGTGAAGATTATTTCGATACGGTAATTATTTATACAATTAAGTACATTAGTATATAGTAGAAATAGTAAACATTTGAATATTATATTGCATAAGTCAACAATTATGTAACATCTCTTTCTTTCACACGTAGACAGAAACAGACGACTATGGCGGCTCTGACTGGCCGGCCAATATTTAGGTACGAAATTATGTTGTAAGTCGGCTCTGCTTTTAGTAGTGTTAAAGTGTGTAAGAGCATATAATTATATGAATACATTACTATTTATTCTATGTAAATATAAAATCCGTCAATACATAAATATAAAATGTTATTATTTGTCTGTCAAGTCTTATCATATTATATTGAAATGGTTTTTGTTTAATAGAGGTAAAACTTAAGCAACTATTTTCCGTACACGTAAATTAAGAAAATTCAGAGTTGTCATTTCTTACCACCACTTTTTTCATACCCAGCAAGTTGTGGCTTAGGTATGTGTATTTTAAGATTATTAAGGACAAGACTATATGTATTAAATGCTACATAAAACGTGACTAAATCATGTGGCAATCTATGAGGAATACGTGTATTCATCATCATCAGACTACATCAGCCTATCGCTGGGCAAAAGTCACTTCTATTGCTTATACCTACGCAGGACGTAGTAGGAGGTAAATGCCCATACTTAATCGCCATGCTAGGCCAGCGGGTCGGCGATCTCAGTTGTGTGCCCACTATGATGATGGACACATCATCATCAATAAATCCGTCGTCGTGACACTTTATATAATGTAGTCAACGTTTACGATACGCACAGGAAGAGTTGTGATGGTGAGAAATGTATTCTTACCGCCGTCATGCTGCGGCGAGTATTATGGAATATGTGTATTATCGATATGATTATCGGCGCCCAACACCCGCAAGGTTCCATCCTAGTAGCCTCGGCATCGCTTTTCAGTCTTTGCGTTGTTTCCGTTATACGTATGTAACGCTGGCAGTAAGCCGTCGCCAGATTTCGAAGCACTCTTCGAGAGGTTTCGGAAGGATGGATGTAGCTTTGGTGGCTTTAGACGACCCATAAAAATACTGAGGCCAACAACGGAAGACGTTGGGCGGTCTTGTTCCTAATCATTATTTTAACTAACAATTTCATACGTCAATATATTTTTGTAAATTAGCTTTGTTATACAATGTGTGTAATGTGTACCTAAATAGGGTTATAAGCTTATAAGGTTCGATGAAACAATCACGCTAACAATGTATCTATGACATGTACGAGTATAACAACATTCAGTAGGATTTATGAAATACAAAACTAGGACTCGCTTACACGCTTAAAAACTTATAACTTCGCAGGTAAAAGGGGTATTGGAGGAAGTACATATGTAAGTAATTAAGGTAGAGCAGCAGAATACGGAAGATTCCGAGGTAAGTATCAGGTTCGACGCCAAATACCGGTATATAAGTCACGGCCTGCTTATTATTATTCATGTTCATTGATTATCTGGGAAATAGCAATCAGTAACAGGATAAACGCTTCCAAAATAAGTTGTACTCGTACGCTATTTCATTTCAAGAGTCTGATCAAAAAATGGATGGGAAATAGTATGAGCATCGCTAGCATCTTCAAGCATCTGGACCAGCCTGCTGAGCTCAATTGATAAAGATCATCGATATTTATCAGGCGTGTGCCGTATATATATTTGTATGTATGTATTTATAAATTGTACCGATTGCCAAACACCAAGGAGTACCTGTTTCCTATATCCTATATAGTAGGGTGGATCGATTTTTTTATTTTTGGAAATTCATAAAATAATCTTTACAGATCGATACTTCGTGGCTAGAGAAATAAAAAATATTATGATCATTTTTGGATTTACTTTTATTTTGTACTTCGTTTATAGGCCCAAAAATTGACTCTATTTTTAAGGTTTTTTTAAGAAAAGTCAGTAGTTCGTGGATATTTTCGGGTTTATTTTTATGTAGAAACAAAATAACATTATTTGTCATAAATTTAGAATTTGCACAATTTAATTATATGAAAATTATAACCAGTATCGGCGAAAACTGTTTTTCAACTTTGAGGCTCTTGGGGCAGTACTTACCAAATGAATATCGGAAAAAGGTATATTGTTACAGAATGTTACTTTTTACGACTATCATTCTATTGGCCCGCGGTTCCAAAAATCCGAAAAAAAAAATTTTTTTCATACTTCAATGTATCCATGGACAAAAATTTTTTTTCATTATTTTCTGAAACGCAGCCCTATAGGAATAACCTGTCTAAAAAGTAACTTTTTCAACAATATATCTTTTTACGATAATCATTCGGGAAGTACTGCCCCAAGAGCCTCAAAGTTGAAAATTATTTTTTGGAGGTACTGCGAACAATTATCATATAATTAAATCACAAAAACCTTAAATTTATGAAAAACAATCTTATTTTGTTTATCCATAAAATTAAAACAGAAAATATCCTTGCTCATCCGAGTTTTCTTAAAAAAACCTTAAAAATAAGGCTTCCTTCGGGCTTCTATATGGGGTCCATAATGATAAAATATCCAAAAATGGTCATAATATTTTTGTTTTTCTAGCCGCATAGTATCGATTCGTAAAGATTATTTTATGATTACCCGAAAATAAAAAAATCGGTCCACCCTACTATATAGGTATATAGGATATAGGAAACAGTAATATTGATAATGAATTATTAAGTAGGTACTTAATAATTCATTATCAATATTACTTTATTCTTTGATTATCATAACATAACTAACAAGTAAACCGCTAATGCTATAGTATGTATCCGCATGAAAAAATTATCTGCCAAGTTAACCGTATATCGAATGATAACTTAATGGTCACTGGTGCAAGTGTTGGAAACTTTTAGTTGAGAAGTACTAGTAATGGACACTTCAAACGTAGTCCTAAGAATATATAGGATACCTACGGTTCTAAAGTTTATGTCGGGAAACAATGCATAACTCTTACTTTAAATAAAAAGGAATATTCATAATAATGTACATGGTTCCACATGTACGGAATCACTAATAGTCAAAGACACTATTGGAATCCAATAGGGTCCTTGACCATTACGAGGGTTACGTAGTGAAACCCGATAAGTCGAAAAACCGATTTTTTAAATACGAACTATATACACCAGCGTCAAGTTGTTAATTAAATTGGTAATATCTGAGCGTTTCAACCGCCTAATTTTGGTGGCATCATTTTTGCCGAAGTTTCTAAACGTCTCAATGTTATACTTCGTCATTTCATTTAGTATAAGGTACCGTTCCTCCTTCAAATGACATGATAAGTAGCACATTGTAACCAATAGAAACTTCGGCAAGAATGTTGCCACCAAAATTAAGCGGTTGAAACGCTCGGATATTCACCCACCTACCTATACTATGTATAGTTGGTATATGAATGCAAATTAAGAAAATTAAATGATTGACTAAATAGATTCATAAGTCTGGAGGCTAGCATATCTTGTGTTTAACAGTAGCACGCTGCTTTTTCGCGGCTACCAGTCTCTTGTTAATCAGTATAATCGAAAAGAGATGGCTAGCTGCGTGTTGCTTTCATACACAAGATGTGCTAAGGCCACTGTGTCTCATGGCGGAGATCACTGGGGGGCTAGAATATCTTGTATTCGACATCAACTTACAGATACACATCTCCTTTTAATCTATGCAATCGAAAAGAATCTGGTAGGTGCAAGTTGCTGTTAAGCACAAGATGTGCTAGGGCCACTGATTCACCTCATTGGAGTAGGTGGAGTTATGAGAATATTTTAATATTTTGTATGGGATACTCCAAAGCTTATACTATGAAAAATACTATTGTAATTGTAATAAAATAAAATTGTTCAAAAGGTCCTAATTGTTTCATTTACTATAACTATAAAACATTAAGGTTGTTCGATTGCCATATATATTAGAGAAAATTCGCATATTTTTATAATGTGGTAATACGTTACGGCTTGCTAAACCACAAGCAATTATTTACGCTTAGCACATGTTCGGAGCGACAGTATGTCGCTGCGAGATAGATTTCCCGTCTTTTACTTACTATTATTAATAAAAGGGACGGATAGTCTATCTCGCAGCGACATATTGTCGCACCAATCATGTGCTAACCGTACTTATATGGAAATCAAACCACTTTAATGCGGGAATTACACTGAGCCGTGCACCTAAAGCAAAGTATGTTGCTTAGTAACGACGCATGATGTATTAGACGAACAACGACGAAGTGTAATTGTCACTTAATGCGAAAAGTTTGATTTATTATAAATCCATTATTCATCGATAAATGAAGGGGTTATTTCACAGAGCACGGACCTCTTTAGTGTGTAACCTTAGAGATAGAGGCGGCCTTGGCTGTCATTTTCATAGAAATCGACCGTGTCAGGTAATTTTGACATGTTAATGTAAATAGTGTTGTGGTATGGCTCGATATTTTTATCGATAGATTAAAACCAACAGTTATTTGACTAAAAATGTTACTTGAAAAAAGCTATTCCAACATTCTCATTTTTAAAATCTCACTAAAATTATGTCATTATGAATGATATAAAAACAGTAAAATTTATACATTCATTTGAATTTATATTTACAATAAGTACCTACTTACATTAAGTTGTTAGCTTTAACCCTCTGCCACTGTCGGTCACGTGACATGGATCTTATTATTAACACATAGAGTTGAACATACGTCTGAGGTACGTCACCTCAGTTGCAGCGGGTTAAGGTTAAAGTTAAACAACAAGTATTAAGGGTAAGGCTAGACAGAGGTTGTAGACCGCCTGTTGTTTAACCTCTGTCTAGTTATATATGTTACCTTTGCATTGGTTTGTTTGTTCAAGGTGTGCAAACTATATCTACTTATATTACGTTATAAAACGCAAAAAGAAAATTGTAACTATAAATGGGAACTAAAATTAAACGATCAACTGTAAGGAGTTTAGATGGTTAGGTAATTTAGGTATTATATATATGAGGACAGATTAACTAGATGTATAAATGTATAAAGATATTTTTAAATTCGTAAATTGTACCGTTTTACGTTTTCTTGAAAGATTATCAGATGGGTTACTTGGGACAAGAAACACCTGGAAATTACATACTGTAACACCACCAATTACGAACACGCCTACTACTAGCGCCATTTAACGGCGAATACCGGTACTACTAGAATAGGGACCGAACTTCCTCCTAGATGGCGCTGTACTGCTCCGCTGGGAATCGTACATCGCGCTATTAAGATTTTTCCAAGTTTGGTTAGGCTCGCCGCCTGTATTTTGTTTTGTATCGAATAATAGGACAATTCTTTAATTACGTATAGCCCCCTGCTTCCCTCGTGGAACTACGCGCTATAAATAGTTAAAGAACCTGAAACGTGCTTCCGCTCCAGTACCCTTCACACCTACTGGCTGGGGAACTCGTCATTAGATCACTGTAAACAAGTTACGTGCAATATTAAACGCTCTGTTCGTGTTACCTGTGACTCTGACTCTTCGCCCCGCACGCACCCCCGCTACAATACTTAAATTAATATGTATTAACAGATAACATCAGAAATCCTTTAAAAGGTACTTTACTTTTAAAGCATAATAAAATTATTTGGCAAAGCTAACTAACCTTGTCAAACGCAGGATGGAGTTTTAAAGTTGGACAGGCATTGGATGACAATATAGATATCGGATTTGTTTTTACAAAACAGTCATTTTGGAAGTGGTCTGAACAAATTGTGTCGTGTTTATGCGGAAACCAGTTCAACTTTCCAGTCGCCGTTATCCAGCGTTCTCTGATACATGGTTCTATAGGAAATCTAAAAATTAAGTCAGAATTTCTTAAACTATATGTTTTTGTATAGTTGCTTCATTGTCTGCACTCTAGAAAAATATTATATTACTGCTAAATATAAATAAATAAATAAATGTTTGGGGGACAGTCTCATACAAATCAACCTAACCCCGAACTAAGCAAAGCTTGTACTATGGGTGCTAGGCGACGATATATATATGTACTTAAATAGAGAAATACACATAATTATACTTACTTATACATAAGAAACGTCCGTAACTCGGGAACAAATTTTGAATTTCTACTAACACCGTTTAGTTGTAAGAGTTTACATAGACTATCGATAACAAAATCAGCGTCGTGTCTCTTCACTATGTCTCTCGCCCATACTAATTTTATATTGAATTTAATATAACTTTTTTTACTTACCTGTGATAGGAAACGTTTGAATTTTATTTATTAACGTACGTAGACTGGTTCCTGCACCAGATTACAGAGCAATGTGGCATTCTTGGTATATTTTTATAGTTTATATACCCATGACGTCCCGAGAGGTACTGACAGCACATATGCGTAAAACGCATAAAGTCTGGCTAACGAAAGCTGAGAATGAGAAATGGCGGCAAATTAATAAAATATAGAGTATGGTATCACTGGGTTGCACCCCGAAAATCAGTCTTGATACTTGTAATATATTTAAAACTTAAAATTATTTTGTTAAATTACCTGTATTTATTACAATCCAAATTAATATATTATATACATAACGTAGCTGTTCTATGCAACTTTGTCTGCATGACACAATGCAATATGATGTAGGTATTGTAGGTACCTACTACTCTAAATGATGACCCATGTTATTAAATGGATCCCATATCAAATTTTAAGAAAATCTGTTTAGTTATTTTCAAGTTATATCATAGATTCGACAACACCAAGTTAGTTTTAACTTTTTACATACATAATATATCATGTACCTATTTTGTGGTTAGTTTTAACTTTTTACATACATATGTATGTAAAAAGTTAAAACTAGCTTGGTAATGTGTCGAACCTATGATATAACTTGAAAATAACTAAACAGATTGGCTTAAAATTTGATATGTTTTTCAGCTCTTCATATCATTATAGTCTTTATACCATAATATGGCCGAAAAACAGAGTGATTTTCACACTTGGATATAACACTATTATATGTCTATACATAGGTATAGGTAATATTAGTAACGATTTGTAAATTGTATCATCGCAGAACTACCTATAAAATTGTCCATTACGACACAAGTGCGAAAAACGTGAAATTCTAAACGAGTGGCGATTTTTTAAAACACGACCGATAGGGAGTGTTTTAAATCGACACAAGTTACGAATTTCGTTATTGCACGTGTCTCGTACGACGTTTTTTAGTACAGATGGGCCTCCGAAGTTTTGAACCTGACTTAAAATGACCCACTTCTCACACTAGAGCCTAAAAAATGCACCATCTGTACTAAAAAAATATAATTCTGCCGGTGTGTGTATTTTTAATAAATAGGAAACGAAATATTTATATTTTTTATTCAGAATAATTAAAGTCAGACTTAAAAAACTCATACAATGATTCATATTAATGATTCATACTATTTGTGCCATAACACATTAAAATCACATAATAAACTCATCTAATGCAGTTTTTATGACATTGTCTCTTTCGCTGTACTTATCTTCCACATGAATGACATGGTCAGTCATTGATTTCCAATCTGAGGCAGTTATACTCGCGAACTTTTTTCATTCTTCTCCAACTCGCATAACTTTTCTACCGTATTTTTGACAGCGTTAACTCCTTCAACCTTTCCTAGACCTTCTGGTAAAAAAAACAAATGACCATTTTAAATCAACCTAACACAAATACAAACTTAAATCTATTATAGTCGATAGTATATTGCACACATCGGTAACTCGTGGCATCCAGGTGGCACTTAAAAGATTAGTGATGTGACAAGATTTCTGAGTGTCTTTTCAGATAAGATAAAATAATAAATTAATATTACCTACATGGTCTTAACATATAATAAAGTAGGTTTGCTTACTAGTTTAAAAACATCAATGTATTGACATTGCTATTGTCATCCGTCATCCATTTCCGTGTAATACACAGAACTAAGATGACAAAGAATGATCGACAACGATTAAAAGCATAACCAAAAACGAAACGCAAGTGTGTGCGTAAATTTGTCTATGTGTGGTCAGGAATAGGGTTGCCTATTACAACAGAGCAATTATCTATCGATGTTTGACTGTTTTATCGACAACATGGTATTTTTTATCTTTGCTTTTTTGCTATAAGTTTTATAGTACAATATGATTTGAGGGTGTCGAATTACAAATTGCAAACGAGTGTGAACTTATTATCTGGGATACCCCTTAAATTTAACAGAAATAATAAAAATCGTATATTATAAAAAAAATCTCGCAAAACATAGTAAAGTCCTTCAAGTTTGTTAAATACACATTCTTATTTAAAATCTGGGACCATGACTGCATTGTAATGTAATATATTGATTAGGTATGTTTATCGAACGAATATCGATATTGGTAGTTCAACATTTAGTCAAGCTCTAGCGTTGCGTGACAATTTATATTTTTACACAAAATATCCTTTAATATTATCTATTGAGATAAATTATTAGCGCACAGTGATAGGACAACTAACAATTAATGCTAGAAAGTAATAACTTACACGATTTATGCTACTAAATCGACAAAATACCGTTTGAAAACAATCAACCGGCAAATCATATTTACCTGTTAAACGAGTGTTTGCCGTAATTTTTTCGGTGGGTAACAGGGTAATCCTTTACACTACACGATACCATATCGGTTTAATTATTTGTGTAAATTAACTTCTTACTAGAATTAAATATAAAATCACTTTTAAATAACAGTCTCCGTCGAAAAGGCTGATACGGCTGATATGTCACTTCGAAAGTGGGTACGCTTTTGGAATTGTTTTCTATCTCTTTTGCACTCGTGTAATAGTCATATGACTGGTGGCTTCCCTTTCACACGCTTCCTTTCTCTATTAAGCGCTAGCGCGGATTCTAACTTTATGGTGTAATAATTATTACGAGTCGCGAGATATTTTCAATAATGGAGAAAATATTTAGAGAGCATTCAGAACTTCTACTGCAGGGTGATCAGGTAAAATGCACCCGCTGCGATGTTTATATAGTTTGCAAGACATATAATTTTAACAAGCACTTAAAGACCACAAAGCACAAAGAAGGATTTGCCACCTCAGGTTTAGAAAATTTAGTTCAAAATTTTCCGGAGCTTGAAATAAGAGGCAGTAAGAGTTGGATTGGATTATTATTATTATTTTTCTCGACCCCATCACTAGTCTGTTAGAAACTGTCAAGTGCCACCCGCATGCCACGAGTTACCGATGTGTATATATTAGATAATGAGTACAAGAAAATTTATTGAATAAAGGTAAGTATCAAAATGGTACTACGTACTAACCTAGGAACACCGATATCGTGTGTAAACACTCATGTTTTTCCTTTTAAGCGATGATTTTCTCCTCTTGTTTTTCTTTATATTTACTTATTATAGTACGCAGCAGCTTACGAACATTACGTTTTATAGTATTTTTCATCATAAACACCTTAAAACGTTGCAATTGTGGAAAGCGAGCAATGGGCGTCAAGTCGAACGAAAGACAGAACATGACGTTTGACAATTCAGCTTGTGATGCCATATGAAAAGTTCCGTAAAAAACTCATTCTCAGCTTTCGTTAGCCAGACTCTATGCGCGGCACGGGTTTTGTCGGTCACGCCGTCTCTCTATAGGCGCCCTAAGAGTTCCAACCTCCTTGGGTTATTTTATAGTGTTAAATATTATTTGACATAAACCAATAAAAATACAAATCTAGGTACAGCATGCTTATAAAACCGTAAGAGTAGTTCCAAAATCTATGCCTCTCTTTTCGTTGTAAGCTTTATCACGTTGTGGTGCTGCGGGGGCATATACATACAGGATAGAAATACATAGTAATTGAGACTGATAGATATTTTCGAGTAACGTAGGCATCAGGCTAGCATAATATCTTATGCGCAACACCAACACGCGCTCTTCTCACGGGCTGCTAGTCCCTTATTGATTGTATTGATAAAAAAGAGACGGGTAGCCCTCGTTCACAATTTCTTATTTACCGCCCTTAATACACAATGTACTATTTTGTTAAAATGTTTAAATTATTGTTTCAACACCATAATCACCTAAACCAGCTTTTTCGAGTTTTAGCCTACTTAACGAATGGAGATATTGGAGATTGATGTTTAATATGTATAATAGGTATAGATATTTTTTCCGACACCTGTATTTTTCTGCTCGACTGTACACAGAAAAAGGGGAACACATGAGGTGCGTTTAAACCAAAAGAGCATTCGCTATTCTAGCGCCCGTTCTAAGAAATCAACCAATCACATTTTGTGTACCGATCGAATTTCGTAGGGTGGTAGGTTAGAACAGCGAATGCTCTTTTAGTTTAACTGCACCTTGAGATCAAATCATGGATCGGATATCGGTTCTTTCTCCATACAAAAGAACGGTTCTCATTTCGTTCTTTTTCGTTCTCCGGTCTATAAATTCTTTGTTAATAGAGTAATTCAAAAATACGTTGTTGTTAATTACATAAAATATTGAGTACTACATAAAGAGTAAAATATTTTGAAATATCGAGCTATTTCGAGGTTTTTCAAAAAAACCGATTACGAACCCTGGATCTAATAAGTACATATATAAAACACATAACTATATTCAAGAGTTAGACTTTATTTTTAAATGCTATGGCGTACTTAACATTTTATTGTCGTGCTCTAGGGACTTATCTAAGTTGTTTACCGTGCGCTAGTAGAAAACGAAAAAATGTAAACAAAATATGGCTGACTTTCAGTAGCAATTTTTGTTTTTGACAGATCGTAAGATACGTTTTTAGTACAGATCAAAGATAATAAAATCACTACGTTTTACGTACAGATGGTGCCTTTTTTAGGGTCTCACCAAACTAGTCGACGCCGTTTCGGCTAATCGCGTACGGAAAAAGCTTTATGGCAACGCAATAAGAGCGAGGACATCGTAAATCGGCTCGGCCCACGCGAAACGACGTCTTTCGACGGGAAAACGGCGTTTTGCCGTAAAGCTGTTCGCATTCGTACGACCCCGTTTGCAGCCTAACGCACACGTTCGCATTCGTAAATCTCCTAATACCGCCGTACGGTGCCGGAAAGAGTTGAACGGCTCCGATCACGGCCGAGTACCTACGATAAGGACCGGTCAGAGCTGGCGGAAGCCGTTCAGCGTCTTCGACGACCGAACATAGCTGACGACGGCCGAACAGAGCCGATGACGGCCGAAGTACCTACTGATGCGTTTGTATTTATTCATTTGAATTATTACCCACATTAAAATCTGCAATAGATCTGACAACATGAATTAATACTGTCGTAATCATACACGTTTGTTCAATTTCAAACTCAGGTTGTTACTAACAACGTAACAACTAGTCTCCAAAAATGAGATTTAGGATTGCCAATCACCAGCTGTCCTATATATCTGTTCGTCGGACTCAGCGACTGTACGCGTGCTGTCTGACGTCTCGACGGCAGGACGGAGCACGGGAGAGCCGACCGCCGCTTTACAACTGTCGCGATAGCAAATCGCAGGCGATCGAGCGTTTCTACGGCTGTAAGGAGGGTGAGACTGCTTAACGCAGGTGTTCAACCGCGGAGACGGCCGATCGGCTAAATGCGAATAGTGTGGTGTAAAACACTCGGCGAAAGCCAACTCCGCGTCGACCGGTTTGGTGAGACCCTTAGGCTCTAGTGCAAGAAGTGGCTCAATTTACGTCAGGTCCAAAACTTCGGAGGGCAGCTGTACACAAAAACGTCGTACGAGACACGTGCAAAAATGAAATTCGTAACTCGTGTCGATTTAAAACATCGCCACTCATTTTGAATTTCGTGTTTTTCGCACTTGTGCCGTAATGTACTATCGTAGATGTATTTTTACGTTAATACTAATAAATATCAATTACTTTAACTATAAGTGGATTGTGAACTCAAGGTTTAAGGTTAAGTTGATGATAATACCAAAATTGTGCTCTGAAAGTGGGTTATTGATTATGAAATGATGCAAGTTTTTAAGTTTCTTTACATTTTTTCGTTTTCTACGGGCGCACGGTATACCTACCTAAAAAATAATGAAATAAATTAAGTAACGAGTAAAGTACGCAAGTACATTAGTACAATTCTATGCTTGTGCTGATGAAAGATAATAAATCATTAGGTATTATCTTGCCACAATACTAAATTTCTTTGAAGGAACGCCATTCTTAGGGTTCATTTTTTTATACCACGTCGGTGGCAAACAAGCATACGGCCCGCCTGATGGAAAGCAGTCACCGTAGCCTATGGGCGCCTGCAACCCCAGGGGTGTCACATGCGCGTTGCCGACCCAATAAGAACTTGTACACTCCTCTTTTGAAGAACCCCATACTGTAGTCCAACGGGAAAACCTCGGCAGGGAGCTCATTCCACAGACGGACCGTCCGCGGGAGGAAGTTCCTCTGAAACCGCACGGTGCGCGACCATTTAGGTTGCAAGGTGTGAGGATGAGCGCCCAGTCGGTGGCGAGCGGTGCGATGATGAAAAGTGGACGTTGGCATCATGTCGAACAGTTTTTCAGAGCACAACCCATTGTACAGACGATAGAACACACATAAGGAGGCGAAGTCTCTCCTTAGACTTCGTAGTAATCAAGGAAGCCTTATAGTTTCGCCATGTCCATCGTCTGTCTGTCCCTCCGCAGCATGGCTCAGTAGCCGTTACTACTAGATTATTCTATCACTTTGTCGACATATCGGCGTGATAGAATAAATAAAGTATAGTGGCGATTTATCCTAAAACTTCCTTATAGTTACCCTAACCAATGTATTTATAATTTAATAAAGCAGACAACTATCTGGGCTTTTTCGTGAGAAGACATCCAAAAACTTCAGTTTCCAAAATAGGTCAATTTAAGGTTTTTCCTACTCAGAATCACAGAAAAAATCTTAGGAACAGAGAAAAAAAGACGCTTTTTTCTTGTTTTCCATTAGGTAACCATTTTTCAAACTCTTTATACCTACAGCGGTAACAAAATGAAAAAGTATGGTAAACGATAATAAATATTAGGAATTTTTTTGCTCTTAGATTGAAAGAGCTCGTTATTCTGAGTAGGAAAAAACTGCCTATTTTGGAAAATGCCCGTCTAGACATCTCTAGTCATCGTTATCAACGTGCGGTTTTGGTGGCAAAGTATGGTTGACAGAAACATCAAATACACAGGTATTTTATCATTTATCAAGTATAAAAATTTCAGAAATTATAGTAATTTTAATTATAATAATGAATTACTCACACATATTTTAATAACTTATTCAAATTACACTGATCAAACGAGTAAACGACTAAAATATATTAAACAGATTCGGCTGTCAAACGTTCACGTCAAATTAAAAAATCTATTATATAACACTTGATCTTAATCCACTTCAATATTCATTTTACTTAAAATAAAGACTTGGCATAATGTCATTTAAGGTACTATTTTGTGTCATAAATTAATGGCATTTGATTTTTTTCTTTTTACAAGCTTTTATTTAGTTTCACCTGTCCCGTTGTCTGTCGTTCTGTAATCAAATCTTGCAACTTAAATTTAATCCACTTCCCGGTTTCCGATTGAGCTGAAATTTAGAATGCATGTATAAATCGGATGACAATGCAATGTTATTGTGCCATAGAGCTGATCTGATGATGGAGCTGGAAGGTGGCCATAGGAACTCCATAATTAAATGATGCAACCCTATCGAGTTTGAGCTCATTAGATTCGGCTTGACAAGTACTTTGATACTATGTGGTAACGAGGGTCTGATGATGGAGCCGGAAGGTGGCCATAGGAACTCCGTAATTAAACGATGCAACCCTATCGAGTTTGAGCTCATTAGATTCGTCTTGATAAGTACTTTGATACTATATGGTAACCAGGGTCTGATGATGGAGCCGGAAGGTGGCCATAGGAACTCCGCAATTAAACGATGCAACCCTATCGAGTTTGAGCTCATTAGATTCGTCTTGATAAGTACTTTGATACTATATGGTAACCAGGGTCTGATGATGGAGCCGGAAGGTGGCCATAGGAACTCCGTAATTAAACGATGCAACCCTATCGAGTTTGAGCTCATTAGATTCGTCTTGATAAGTACTTTGATACTATATGGTAACCAGGGTCTGATGATGGAGCCGGAAGGTGGCCATAGGAACTCCGCAATTAAACGATGCAACCCTATCGAGTTTGAGCTCATTAGATTCGTCTTGATAAGTACTTTGATACTATATGGTAACCAGGGTCTGATAATGGAGCCGGAAGGTGGCCATAGGAACTCCGTAATTAAACGATGCAACCCTATCGAGTTTGAGCTCATTGGATTAGTCTTGACGAGTACTTTGATACTATATGGTAACCAGGATCTGATGTTGGAGTTGGAAAGTGGCCATAGGAACTCCGTAATTAAACGACGCAACCCCATCGAATTTGGGCTCATTGGATTAGTCTTGACGAGTACTTTGATACTATATGGTAACCAGGGTCTGATGATGGAGTCGGAAGGTGGCCATAGGAACTCCGTAATTAAACGATGCAACCCTATCGAGTTTGAGCTCATTGGATTAGTCTTGACGAGTACTTTGATACTATATGGTAACCAGGATCTGATGTTGGAGTTGGAAAGTGGCCATAGGAACTCCGTAATTAAACGACGCAACCCCATCGAATTTGGGCTCATTGGATTAGTCTTGACGAGTACTTTGATACTATATGGTAACCAGGGTCTGATGATGGAGTCGGAAGGTGGCCATAGGAACTCCGTAATTATACGATGCAATCCTATCGAATTTGAGCTCACTGGATTAGTCTTGCCGCTAACGTTGCGCCTCAGGGTACCAGGGCGAACCCTGTTGTATTGTAGCCCTTATCCCTCTACAACGGACCTCTGGGGGATGGACCGTGAGTTCAATACGTCTTGCAGAGCTATGAATGCTGATGCTGATTTGTGACACGAAATATTCAAGAGCAGATTCAAGGAAACGACAACAGACTAAGACTCTTCATAACAGGGAATGCAGGAACTGGTAAAACATTTTTGTTCAAATTGCTGAAAAATCAAGCCAACCGTTGCCATGCCAAGACTGTCGTTAATGTGTGCGCTCTAACAGGGGTTGCAGCGCGTTTGATTGGAGGCTCTACACTTCATACTGCACTAAAGCTACCTGTGCAAAAAGATGGAAGGATAACCCAGATGCCCATGCTGACGGGAAATTTTCTCAGATTGATGCGGTTACAGTGGAAAGATATACAATTTCTATTTATTTACGAAATATCAATGGTCTCATATGAAATGCTTTGCATGATCGACTCTAGATTAAAACAACTTAAGAATAGTGAAGAAATGTTCGGTGGTCTTAATGTGCTCTTGTGCTCAACTGCTTCCGGTACGCGGAAACCAAGTATTCGATCAACCAGCAAGAATGGTTCCAGCGACACATTTGTGGCGCTTGTTCTCTTTAATAGAGCTAAAAGAGAACATGAGACAAAAAGGTTGCGACAAGTTTGTGAATATATTGAACGCTTTAAGAGTTGGTGAGCTGACTACCGAACACTTTTCTGATCTTATGCAGAAAATATCTTCAAATAGCTCTAGAGAGTTCTCGATTGAAAAAGCTCTACGTATTTACCCAACGAATCGGCAGGTCAATAAATATAATTCAGCCGTTCTCGAACATTTTAGGAAGAAGAATACACAAATGTTTAAAATAATAGCACAAGATCAATTAAAAGCGATGTACCATCGGTTCGCGTAGACTTTGGTAACGATGGCATTCACATAATACACCCTAAATCAGTTCAATTTCCTGCTAAATTTAATCACGGCACAGCTGAAAGAAGAATGCTTCCGATTGTCTTGTCTTGGGCTTCAACTGTTCACAAAATGCAGGGAACTACTGTAGATCATGCTGTTATTTATCTAGGCTCCAAATTGTTCGCTGCTGGTCAAGCTTATGTAGCTTTAAGCAGAGTTAGGTCTTTAGCAGGTCTTCAAATCGAAGAACTTGACTGCTCCAAGTTGACGTCGAAGAAACCTTGTAATGTTGATGCATTAAAAGAAATGGATAGAATGAGAAACGTTACAAATAACTAACAAGTGATTACATAATTTCAACATTATTGATATTTAAATCAGTACATATTACCATACCTGGGATAACTGGGGGCAAGTTATAGGGATTTGATATCGATTAAAAAGATGTCGATATAATTTTAATAAAAAATGTGCTTATTGAACATTCTCGATTACAGTACAGAGGTTCGATGTCATAATTATCTGATAGCAGGCCTCTTCAGATATTAAAGACTAGTATGCAGATGTCATTTTAATCAAAATGACAATTTAAATTATGATATTTTAACATTAATTGTATATTTTGAAAACTATTTTAAAATTAACGCGTAACTACCCGTTTAAAGTTATTTTTTATTTTAATTGAAGAGTAAGTACCTAATATTTATTTATGCCGAATAACATTTTGATGTTGTCATTCACAGTAACATCGATATATTTTTAGTCGATAATAGTACATTATTGCAGAGGCCGGGAAAGCGAATTTCGTGGATGAGTATTTTTTGTCGGACGAAGCGAAGCTGAGGCCGACAATTACATACGAATCCACGAAATTCTATTTCCGTCCGAGGCACATATAGGACTTTTCTCCAAACATGCAAGGAAATAAAACAAAATTTATTACAATCGATTAAGTAATTCTTCTTGCAAATTGAATAACAATTGAAAAGAAAAAATCTCTTATGATTCCCGCCTAAACTTTTTTTTAATGCATGGTCGTTCATAAAAAATAGTAACGATATCTATGGTTTCATTAAACCGTACCTACACGACCTGACACACCGAGGCGTTTGTAACTCATGATAGAACGAGACGGCCATAGATTTGATCGCCGTCTCTCGCTCTATCCAGACCAGGCGTTTGGTCGTGGCTTTAGAATTTGGCTGTATGCATTTTTTTCAAAGTCCAAAAGTAGTTTTTAAGAAGTAAAAAACAATACATTAATGGATTTTAGTACAATTTCGCGGCCGCAAAAACTGTACAATAATGAAAATCTTTTTTTTTAATTTGAGCTGGTACATAAGAAGGTACTTCGCGTTTCGTTTTTGCTACATTAATGCGAACATTTCCGAGCATATTGGAGAAAAATATTTTGCTACATCACTTTCGTATAAATGCCCCGAGTTATCCCAGGTATGCATATTACATATCATGTGAACGAACTACGGACTTCAACGCTGCTACGCGCTGCGAACTACGTCGTAGTAAATCTCGAATTAAAAATAGAGGTACTAAAAAGTTAAAAATAAAATTAAAGAAAAAAAAACCTTTTTAAAAACAAGCTTTTATTATTTGTTTATAAAATGAACTAAAAAGTTACAAATAAATTACCTCTAAAAAGAAATATAACACTTGGAACTTGATAGTAACCTTTAACGACAAATAAGCGTCTTCGTCTAGGACAAAATAATTCCATATTGTACAAATTTATTTAATTTTAACACTAAAACTTTTCACCATACATAATTATTCTATCTCGTCCCCCCTCTTTATCATAGTCCCCATTTATAAATGAAAGCGTGTTACATTGTGATAGCTTGAGGAAAATGTTGTGTTGTATTAAATGTAACACGCTTTCATTTATAAATGGGGACTATGGTAAAGAGGGGGGACGAGATAGAATAATTATGTATGGTGAAAAGTTTTAGTGTTAAAATTAAATAAATTTGTACAATATGGAATTATTTTGTCCTAGACGAAGACGCTTATTTGTCGTTAAAGGTTACTATCAAGTTCCAAGTGTTATATTTCTTTTTAGAGGTAATTTATTTGTAACTTTTTAGTTCATTTTATAAACAAATAATAAAAGCTTGTTTTTAAAAAGGTTTTTTTTTCTTTAATTTTATTTAAAGTAGGATATAGTTTGTATTTATCCTAAGGAGAGTACTATTTTTACTGAGAGTACGAGTAATAGAACAAAATCTCATTTTCATATTTGTTACTTTTTCTGTCAACCATTCTGCCACGGAAAGTGCATGTTGATAACGATCACTAGACATCTCCGTTATGCCTCCGGCTAGCACGACTGCGCTGGGAGTCGCGCCGCGCATGCCGCGCGAGTCGTACGCTCGCGTTGTGGAGCGATGAGCGTCGGCGACGCTGCGCGACGGAGTGGAACGATGCGGAGCGCATGCGCGACTCGATGTCTTCCCGCTCCTCTTCTATTTCCTGGAAACAGACAAAGTCAAACGATTTTTCAATCAAGTAAACATAACGACAAGCACTTTTGAATTATCATACACATAAAAATTAAATCTACTTATACCAACTATATAATACATTAATCTAAACTCAAGAAGATTTTGAACGGTTTTATTTATCAGCAGGAATTTTTGCGAGCGTAAAGCTTAGGAATAAAAAAATCAGAAAACTCCAGTTCGAGTCTTGAAGTAAGCACCTATTCTATTTTTTACATAAACTTTGAGTGTATCAATGAATATTTGAGTCATATATCTATGATTTGAGTATATGTAAGCGTATTAAGGTATACGACGGTAATATTAGCTGCTGAACAGAAGGCGTCCGTAGTTCAGTTGGCTACAGCGATGGGTTATCCAAAGATTGATTGACTGATTGTGAGATCGTGACATCATCAGTCTGTCAGCTTTCTCGCAAGCGGGTTGGCGTTCGTAGTGTGTCCACTATGCTGCTGCTCATCATCAATCTTCTACAACCTAATATTCATTGACACTTCAATCCCTTAATCGACTCTTACGACACCCACGGGAAGATTTGGGAGGGTGAAATGTATTCTTACTACCGTCACCACGCGGCAAACGGCCACGAGGCGTCGTATTTTACAAGCTTTTATTTAGTTTCACCTGTCCCGTTGTCTGTCGTTCTGTAATCAAATCTTGCAACTTAAATTTAATCCACTTCCCGGTTTCCGATTGAGCTGAAATTTAGAATGCATGTATAAATCGGATGACAATGCAATGTTATTGTGCCATAGAGCTGATCTGATGATGGAGCTGGAAGGTGGCCATAGGAACTCCATAATTAAATGATGCAACCCTATCGAGTTTGAGCTCATTAGATTCGGCTTGACAAGTACTTTGATACTATGTCGTAACGAGGGTCTGATGATGGAGCCGGAAGGTGGCCATAGGAACTCCGTAATTAAACGATGCAACCCTATCGAGTTTGAGCTCATTAGATTCGTCTTGATAAGTACTTTGATACTATATGGTAACCAGGGTCTGATGATGGAGCCGGAAGGTGGCCATAGGAACTCCGCAATTAAACGATGCAACCCTATCGAGTTTGAGCTCATTAGATTCGTCTTGATAAGTACTTTGATACTATATGGTAACCAGGGTCTGATGATGGAGCCGGAAGGTGGCCATAGGAACTCCGTAATTAAACGATGCAACCCTATCGAGTTTGAGCTCATTAGATTCGTCTTGATAAGTACTTTGATACTATATGGTAACCAGGGTCTGATGATGGAGCCGGAAGGTGGCCATAGGAACTCCGCAATTAAACGATGCAACCCTATCGAGTTTGAGCTCATTAGATTCGTCTTGATAAGTACTTTGATACTATATGGTAACCAGGGTCTGATAATGGAGCCGGAAGGTGGCCATAGGAACTCCGTAATTAAACGATGCAACCCTATCGAGTTTGAGCTCATTGGATTAGTCTTGACGAGTACTTTGATACTATATGGTAACCAGGATCTGATGTTGGAGTTGGAAAGTGGCCATAGGAACTCCGTAATTAAACGACGCAACCCCATCGAATTTGGGCTCATTGGATTAGTCTTGACGAGTACTTTGATACTATATGGTAACCAGGGTCTGATGATGGAGTCGGAAGGTGGCCATAGGAACTCCGTAATTAAACGATGCAACCCTATCGAGTTTGAGCTCATTGGATTAGTCTTGACGAGTACTTTGATACTATATGGTAACCAGGATCTGATGTTGGAGTTGGAAAGTGGCCATAGGAACTCCGTAATTAAACGACGCAACCCCATCGAATTTGGGCTCATTGGATTAGTCTTGACGAGTACTTTGATACTATATGGTAACCAGGGTCTGATGATGGAGTCGGAAGGTGGCCATAGGAACTCCGTAATTATACGATGCAATCCTATCGAATTTGAGCTCACTGGATTAGTCTTGCCGCTAACGTTGCGCCTCAGGGTACCAGGGCGAACCCTGTTGTATTGTAGCCCTTATCCCTCTACAACGGACCTCTGGGGGATGGACCGTGAGTTCAATACGTCTTGCAGAGCTATGAATGCTGATGCTGATTTGTGACACGAAATATTCAAGAGCAGATTCAAGGAAACGACAACAGACTAAGACTCTTCATAACAGGGAATGCAGGAACTGGTAAAACATTTTTGTTCAAATTGCTGAAAAATCAAGCCAACCGTTGCCATGCCAAGACTGTCGTTAATGTGTGCGCTCTAACAGGGGTTGCAGCGCGTTTGATTGGAGGCTCTACACTTCATACTGCACTAAAGCTACCTGTGCAAAAAGATGGAAGGATAACCCAGATGCCCATGCTGACGGGAAATTTTCTCAGATTGATGCGGTTACAGTGGAAAGATATACAATTTCTATTTATTTACGAAATATCAATGGTCTCATATGAAATGCTTTGCATGATCGACTCTAGATTAAAACAACTTAAGAATAGTGAAGAAATGTTCGGTGGTCTTAATGTGCTCTTGTGCTCAACTGCTTCCGGTACGCGGAAACCAAGTATTCGATCAACCAGCAAGAATGGTTCCAGCGACACATTTGTGGCGCTTGTTCTCTTTAATAGAGCTAAAAGAGAACATGAGACAAAAAGGTTGCGACAAGTTTGTGAATATATTGAACGCTTTAAGAGTTGGTGAGCTGACTACCGAACACTTTTCTGATCTTATGCAGAAAATATCTTCAAATAGCTCTAGAGAGTTCTCGATTGAAAAAGCTCTACGTATTTACCCAACGAATCGGCAGGTCAATAAATATAATTCAGCCGTTCTCGAACATTTTAGGAAGAAGAATACACAAATGTTTAAAATAATAGCACAAGATCAATTAAAAGCGATGTACCATCGGTTCGCGTAGACTTTGGTAACGATGGCATTCACATAATACACCCTAAATCAGTTCAATTTCCTGCTAAATTTAATCACGGCACAGCTGAAAGAAGAATGCTTCCGATTGTCTTGTCTTGGGCTTCAACTGTTCACAAAATGCAGGGAACTACTGTAGATCATGCTGTTATTTATCTAGGCTCCAAATTGTTCGCTGCTGGTCAAGCTTATGTAGCTTTAAGCAGAGTTAGGTCTTTAGCAGGTCTTCAAATCGAAGAACTTGACTGCTCCAAGTTGACGTCGAAGAAACCTTGTAATGTTGATGCATTAAAAGAAATGGATAGAATGAGAAACGTTACAAATAACTAACAAGTGATTACATAATTTCAACATTATTGATATTTAAATCAGTACATATTACCATACCTGGGATAACTGGGGGCAAGTTATAGGGATTTGATATCGATTAAAAAGATGTCGATATAATTTTAATAAAAAATGTGCTTATTGAACATTCTCGATTACAGTACAGAGGTTCGATGTCATAATTATCTGATAGCAGGCCTCTTCAGATATTAAAGACTAGTATGCAGATGTCATTTTAATCAAAATGACAATTTAAATTATGATATTTTAACATTAATTGTATATTTTGAAAACTATTTTAAAATTAACGCGTAACTACCCGTTTAAAGTTATTTTTTATTTTAATTGAAGAGTAAGTACCTAATATTTATTTATGCCGAATAACATTTTGATGTTGTCATTCACAGTAACATCGATATATTTTTAGTCGATAATAGTACATTATTGCAGAGGCCGGGAAAGCGAATTTCGTGGATGAGTATTTTTTGTCGGACGAAGCGAAGCTGAGGCCGACAATTACATACGAATCCACGAAATTCTATTTCCGTCCGAGGCACATATAGGACTTTTCTCCAAACATGCAAGGAAATAAAACAAAATTTATTACAATCGATTAAGTAATTCTTCTTGCAAATTGAATAACAATTGAAAAGAAAAAATCTCTTATGATTCCCGCCTAAACTTTTTTTTAATGCATGGTCGTTCATAAAAAATAGTAACGATATCTATGGTTTCATTAAACCGTACCTACACGACCTGACACACCGAGGCGTTTGTAACTCATGATAGAACGAGACGGCCATAGATTTGATCGCCGTCTCTCGCTCTATCCAGACCAGGCGTTTGGTCGTGGCTTTAGAATTTGGCTGTATGCATTTTTTTCAAAGTCCAAAAGTAGTTTTTAAGAAGTAAAAAACAATACATTAATGGATTTTAGTACAATTTCGCGGCCGCAAAAACTGTACAATAATGAAAATCTTTTTTTTTAATTTGAGCTGGTACATAAGAAGGTACTTCGCGTTTCGTTTTTGCTACATTAATGCGAACATTTCCGAGCATATTGGAGAAAAATATTTTGCTACATCACTTTCGTATAAATGCCCCGAGTTATCCCAGGTATGCATATTACATATCATGTGAACGAACTACGGACTTCAACGCTGCTACGCGCTGCGAACTACGTCGTAGTAAATCTCGAATTAAAAATAGAGGTACTAAAAAGTTAAAAATAAAATTAAAGAAAAAAAAACCTTTTTAAAAACAAGCTTTTATTATTTGTTTATAAAATGAACTAAAAAGTTACAAATAAATTACCTCTAAAAAGAAATATAACACTTGGAACTTGATAGTAACCTTTAACGACAAATAAGCGTCTTCGTCTAGGACAAAATAATTCCATATTGTACAAATTTATTTAATTTTAACACTAAAACTTTTCACCATACATAATTATTCTATCTCGTCCCCCCTCTTTATCATAGTCCCCATTTATAAATGAAAGCGTGTTACATTGTGATAGCTTGAGGAAAATGTTGTGTTGTATTAAATGTAACACGCTTTCATTTATAAATGGGGACTATGGTAAAGAGGGGGGACGAGATAGAATAATTATGTATGGTGAAAAGTTTTAGTGTTAAAATTAAATAAATTTGTACAATATGGAATTATTTTGTCCTAGACGAAGACGCTTATTTGTCGTTAAAGGTTACTATCAAGTTCCAAGTGTTATATTTCTTTTTAGAGGTAATTTATTTGTAACTTTTTAGTTCATTTTATAAACAAATAATAAAAGCTTGTTTTTAAAAAGGTTTTTTTTTTCTTTAATTTTATTTCCTATGTACCTACTTAATAAAATAAAATGTCTAATACCTGTTCATCTTCATGCTCATGTTCGTGTTCCTCTTGAATTTCTTCCGCAGCGCCCTCTGTCTCAGGCGAAGGCGGCGGCAAAAGAGGCCCCTGAACTGGCTTCTCAGATTGTTGGAAGTGGAAGACGAAGCGAAGTTCATCAGCAACCCGCCTCCAATATGATGCATCAGGGTCTCGGTCTCTTTTTCGAGCCGCCAGCATCAGGTCAGCTAGGGAAATGAAGATGCCTAGTACGCAGCCCACTGCGAGCACCACGAATAGGCCGATGAAGTTCTTTATGGTCAGCTTTTCGCTCTCAAATGACTCTTCGTCCTGTGATTTGAACACATTTTAACACGTTATTAATCATAATATACGGGCACGGTGCCTGGGGCACCTAAACACGTACAAAATGTCATACCTATAATATACATATTGTGAAACTGTTCAAACAGATTTATGGACTAAGTATTTAGTTTTAAGTTCTTATCCTGTATCTTACAGAACAAAAAAAAATATGGATGGAAAAGGAGAACTTGCCAATCAAAGCGGATTTAACGCATGCACTACCATCAATGCACATAGGTATGCAAAAAAGATGGGGGGGGGGGGGGTGCAGCGACAGTACACAGTACTAACGGGTTCGGCAATTTAACAACATTTTATTATAAAAATTTAGTGATAATGATAGAAAACTATTTATTAGATATTATTGGTACTTTGTTTCACGTCATTAAAATAGGCACATACTTTGCATGCACCTCCACCGTGCATCTCCTTCCACCATTTTTGCTTCATCGTCCGCAGTTCCCCAGCTTCCTGGAGATTCAGCAACGCCAGATTCAACGATTGCCGGTAAGGTGAATCTAGAAACGTACAAAGAGCTTTAGAGTATCCTAATCCTGGTGGTTTTTTTTACATTGCGCTACTTATTGTGTCAATTTTTGTGAAAACCAGTTCTCGCGAATGGCACGGGTGGCTGGCTTCAGAAGGCTAGTAAAAATTATTTAACTATTTAACATTTTATAGATTGTATAGTTGAACTTTTTGAGACTGGCTGGGTAGCCTCATTTTAATCAGTACAATTTAAAAGAGACGAGTAGTTTCGTTCGAAAAGGCCACGAGTTGATGTCAGGGGTGCAGGAAAATGCTAAAGCTGATTAAAATCAGCCTTTTAAAGTGCCCGCTGATTTATTTTATTTATCGTATGGCTATATATTACACACTGGTATGAATATTACAAATTACAACAGCTGATAACTACGTGTCATTCAGAAAGGCTTCCTAAAAGTTCATATATCGCCGCTAACCCAACCTCGTACCTGCAATACTCACATGATGGAAAAAACACCCCTATTCAGAGTGAAAGATATGCGACATTTCCATGAATTGATTGATTGCTGTAGATTCGAGGTTGAGTAAGTAGGTATAGCGACGATAATTATGTCGGCCATCACCATCAGCGGCGACGGTACAGCGCGTGCGATCTGCGTAAGACTAAAATTACTGAAATATGTGAAATTTCAGGGTAGAGATTGCTTAACACGTTCGCAGTCCTTGTTCCACGAGTGAGGAAGTCCGCCTTAGGAAGCCCCAAGGATGACCAGTCAGATGGGACCGCGATTGAGCGTGTTTACAATAAAATACATTAATAAGAACAATAACTATAATAAGTAACGATAAGTTAGATTTTGTAAAAGCTCATGTAGAAGTAGATGGCTCTAATCCGTTAAAATAAATTTATTTCATGAATGACTATCGCGGTAACTGTAGAAAATATTACCTACTAAATATGTACTAGGTGTCTATAACTTCTTAGAGCGACTATTTCTGAAACTTGAACTTATATGCCCTAACTGGCTTATTCTGCTTCCTAAATCTTTCAATGGCAGCGGGAATGCACTTATTTTTTGGTCACCATGTAGATACATGTCACATCTCACATGTATGTAGGTATATGTTTATGAATATAAGCATGTATTTAAACTAAGTTCCCTTACCTTTTGGCATTGCTATGCCGTATCCTTTGCTATCTAATAACCCACCGACCTGTAGATAAGAAAGAATGGGTGAAAATAGTGGGTTGGTGAGGGCAACTACCCGATCCTGTGATGCTATGAAAAACTGGCCTTAAGAGAGCATCAAACTATTTAAAATTAATGAATATCGGCGTTTATGGATTTTGGAAAATATATACAGGTTACGCGAAAGCTTTTAATCTTGGAATATAATCGATGGCATACACATTTATGATGATTTTTGTCACGCTCTTGTATATTTTTACTAAGACCCGTAAACGCAGAGCCTTCATTAATTTAAAATCGATGGATGATCTTTTAAAACCAGGTTCGTGTAGTATTACGTGTGTAGGTAGCTATCTTCATTGACCCACTAACTAATACCACACATGCACTTATGTCTTCACATATTTTTTCCCCTCACTAGCTCGTAAAGCGCTCGTTTATCCTTTAATACGAGCGGGTAAAAACGCTTTTTACACACTTGTAAATAAAGTAATTTGACATTTCTCTAATTCCTATAGCCCCCTACTGCCTAGTATAAGTGGATCTGTATGACCGTAGTAAACATGCGCAATCGGAGCTCACATGTTAAATTGGTCGTTTCTCATGTGACTTTGTAAGCCATTGGCAATATTTAAGTTCCATAAGTAACTCTATTCTACGATACGTTTCGACATTGAGTTTTAAATAGTTTCTTTAAGTTAATTTACTTTTGGATGAGATTTGTAATCATATTTCCTCGCGATAGTGAGGGGAAAAAAGTTGTATTACACTTGGCGGCGAAGTTTGTTCAACTCTCGTGCCTTGAGACCTTCGCATTGCTCAAGATTCCAGTTTTTGAACCACTCGCTACGCTCGTGGCTCAATTTTGGAATCTTTCGCTAGCTCAGGTCTCAATATTGGCACGACAGTTAAACAACAACTTTGCCCCCTTGTATAATAAATAACTATTAAAATGTGCTAGTGCATATAGAAAGGTACCTCAATCAAGACTCTTAAAATTAATCTTAAGTGTTCATTGATAAAGCCGTGTTTAAAATGCACCGTGCTACCTTTTTACATAGAACACATTTTACTTTGCTTTTGCACTGACACAAATATTGATTAACACACAATGGGCTTTCATTGATTGCGGTAAAACAGAAACGTGCGTTTCCTTTTCTTGTCCCGCATACTGCAGTACGTAGGCGTCTCCTATTAACTATGCGTATAGTCGCATTAGGAGGTAAATGCCCATAATCGCCACGCTGGGTAAGCGGATTGGCGATCGCAGTAATGTGTCCACTACGATGACGCTGCTGCCCATCATCAATCTTGTAGAATGGCCAGTGACACTTCAATCCCTTAGTCGACTCTTACGACACCCCGCATTATTTGAAAGGAAATATTTCAAAGTGATTCAAATCTTCGGTTTGCTAAAATCGTCATTCATTACACTCGTTTCGACTAATTTTATTTCATGGAATTAGGTGTGATTTTTGAAGATTGTTTTATAAAAAATAAATGAGGGTAAGAGAAACTTGACAAAATTATAATTACCTGTGTGATATTACAATCTCTCTCAATATAATATTCTATAGACGTAGATTCCATGAAAAATGCAAATAGATTGACATCGTCCTTTGCTCTGTAAATTAAAAACATTATTAGTAGATATTTAGTGGCAAATCATATAAAAAGGAAGATAATCTGAAATGATTTACTTAAAAAAATATTTTGATTTGTACTTTTATAAATCGTTGTAAAATATTATTCTTGAAAAGTAAATAGTAATGATAAGGTGCGATGAGCTAAGGTAAATCGATTTTCTGAATGGTAAAAGATAAGTCGTAGTCAATTTGTAATATTACATAAAATACCGTTTCATTTTACCCCAATAGTACGGTCAAACCGTACATACATCATTTTATCCTAAACTCGCAAATCAAGTAGTATCGCTGCATTTTTGGTATGTTGTTTAGACTCCATTGGCCAGTATAAAACCACATTTTGCAAGCAAAAAAAAGTTGTGCTAGCTGCGTAGTACGTGAAAAACTGCGAAATTTACGGTCAGTTTTTAGTTTCAGATTTTTATTAAACAACCTTACGTTTACGAGGTTCGAGACTTCAAGAAGTAGGTACTCTTTTTTGTAAACTAGATAAAATTTTGTGTTTTGCTAACGTTTTCGACTTAATATCGCCTCACCTAATTATACTACGAAAAACATACAATAATGACCATTAGCGCACTTAATATTCTTTAATTTAAGGGTAAATCAGGTCAGAGAACTTTATAATTGAAAATAAAAACGCGAAATTCAAAAGGCAGGAGGCCTGCTATCTAAGTATTTCGTCCAAATCGCAAGTTGTGGTGCAAAGCTGCAATTTTGGTATATTATATAGGCCTTATAGGTATATACGAAAATGCATATTACAAGAAAAACAAAAAAATTATTTCGGCATAGGACTTAAAAAAATTCGGACATTTTTTAGATTTTGACGTTTAACTAAAAAACTATTATCTTTTTGATACTAATTGCTATAAAACTAAGAAACAATATTAAATTTGAAAGGATTTGAGCTATTTTGCATCACCGTATGTTGCATGTTTTTCGTAGCATAATTAGGTGAGGCGATATTAAGCTGAAAACGTTAGCAAAAGTCAAAATAACGCTAGTTTACAAAAAATAATACTTTTTGAAGTCGCGAATCTTGACTATAAGACTAATGGTAATGCATGTTAGCTCAACTTGTTGAAAATTTATTAATCTTTAAACGCTTCCTATTATATGATGTCAAAAAACGTAAGGTTTTTTTAATAAAAATCAAAACTGAAAAATGATTGCAAATTTTGCAGTTTTTTACAAGCTTTTATTTAGTTTCACCTGTCCCGTTGTCTGTCGTTCTGTAATCAAATCTTGCAACTTAAATTTAATCCACTTCCCGGTTTCCGATTGAGCTGAAATTTAGAATGCATGTATAAATCGGATGACAATGCAATGTTATTGTGCCATAGAGCTGATCTGATGATGGAGCTGGAAGGTGGCCATAGGAACTCCATAATTAAATGATGCAACCCTATCGAGTTTGAGCTCATTAGATTCGGCTTGACAAGTACTTTGATACTATGTGGTAACGAGGGTCTGATGATGGAGCCGGAAGGTGGCCATAGGAACTCCGTAATTAAACGATGCAACCCTATCGAGTTTGAGCTCATTAGATTCGTCTTGATAAGTACTTTGATACTATATGGTAACCAGGGTCTGATGATGGAGCCGGAAGGTGGCCATAGGAACTCCGCAATTAAACGATGCAACCCTATCGAGTTTGAGCTCATTAGATTCGTCTTGATAAGTACTTTGATACTATATGGTAACCAGGGTCTGATGATGGAGCCGGAAGGTGGCCATAGGAACTCCGTAATTAAACGATGCAACCCTATCGAGTTTGAGCTCATTAGATTCGTCTTGATAAGTACTTTGATACTATATGGTAACCAGGGTCTGATGATGGAGCCGGAAGGTGGCCATAGGAACTCCGCAATTAAACGATGCAACCCTATCGAGTTTGAGCTCATTAGATTCGTCTTGATAAGTACTTTGATACTATATGGTAACCAGGGTCTGATAATGGAGCCGGAAGGTGGCCATAGGAACTCCGTAATTAAACGATGCAACCCTATCGAGTTTGAGCTCATTGGATTAGTCTTGACGAGTACTTTGATACTATATGGTAACCAGGATCTGATGTTGGAGTTGGAAAGTGGCCATAGGAACTCCGTAATTAAACGACGCAACCCCATCGAATTTGGGCTCATTGGATTAGTCTTGACGAGTACTTTGATACTATATGGTAACCAGGGTCTGATGATGGAGTCGGAAGGTGGCCATAGGAACTCCGTAATTAAACGATGCAACCCTATCGAGTTTGAGCTCATTGGATTAGTCTTGACGAGTACTTTGATACTATATGGTAACCAGGATCTGATGTTGGAGTTGGAAAGTGGCCATAGGAACTCCGTAATTAAACGACGCAACCCCATCGAATTTGGGCTCATTGGATTAGTCTTGACGAGTACTTTGATACTATATGGTAACCAGGGTCTGATGATGGAGTCGGAAGGTGGCCATAGGAACTCCGTAATTATACGATGCAATCCTATCGAATTTGAGCTCACTGGATTAGTCTTGCCGCTAACGTTGCGCCTCAGGGTACCAGGGCGAACCCTGTTGTATTGTAGCCCTTATCCCTCTACAACGGACCTCTGGGGGATGGACCGTGAGTTCAATACGTCTTGCAGAGCTATGAATGCTGATGCTGATTTGTGACACGAAATATTCAAGAGCAGATTCAAGGAAACGACAACAGACTAAGACTCTTCATAACAGGGAATGCAGGAACTGGTAAAACATTTTTGTTCAAATTGCTGAAAAATCAAGCCAACCGTTGCCATGCCAAGACTGTCGTTAATGTGTGCGCTCTAACAGGGGTTGCAGCGCGTTTGATTGGAGGCTCTACACTTCATACTGCACTAAAGCTACCTGTGCAAAAAGATGGAAGGATAACCCAGATGCCCATGCTGACGGGAAATTTTCTCAGATTGATGCGGTTACAGTGGAAAGATATACAATTTCTATTTATTTACGAAATATCAATGGTCTCATATGAAATGCTTTGCATGATCGACTCTAGATTAAAACAACTTAAGAATAGTGAAGAAATGTTCGGTGGTCTTAATGTGCTCTTGTGCTCAACTGCTTCCGGTACGCGGAAACCAAGTATTCGATCAACCAGCAAGAATGGTTCCAGCGACACATTTGTGGCGCTTGTTCTCTTTAATAGAGCTAAAAGAGAACATGAGACAAAAAGGTTGCGACAAGTTTGTGAATATATTGAACGCTTTAAGAGTTGGTGAGCTGACTACCGAACACTTTTCTGATCTTATGCAGAAAATATCTTCAAATAGCTCTAGAGAGTTCTCGATTGAAAAAGCTCTACGTATTTACCCAACGAATCGGCAGGTCAATAAATATAATTCAGCCGTTCTCGAACATTTTAGGAAGAAGAATACACAAATGTTTAAAATAATAGCACAAGATCAATTAAAAGCGATGTACCATCGGTTCGCGTAGACTTTGGTAACGATGGCATTCACATAATACACCCTAAATCAGTTCAATTTCCTGCTAAATTTAATCACGGCACAGCTGAAAGAAGAATGCTTCCGATTGTCTTGTCTTGGGCTTCAACTGTTCACAAAATGCAGGGAACTACTGTAGATCATGCTGTTATTTATCTAGGCTCCAAATTGTTCGCTGCTGGTCAAGCTTATGTAGCTTTAAGCAGAGTTAGGTCTTTAGCAGGTCTTCAAATCGAAGAACTTGACTGCTCCAAGTTGACGTCGAAGAAACCTTGTAATGTTGATGCATTAAAAGAAATGGATAGAATGAGAAACGTTACAAATAACTAACAAGTGATTACATAATTTCAACATTATTGATATTTAAATCAGTACATATTACCATACCTGGGATAACTGGGGGCAAGTTATAGGGATTTGATATCGATTAAAAAGATGTCGATATAATTTTAATAAAAAATGTGCTTATTGAACATTCTCGATTACAGTACAGAGGTTCGATGTCATAATTATCTGATAGCAGGCCTCTTCAGATATTAAAGACTAGTATGCAGATGTCATTTTAATCAAAATGACAATTTAAATTATGATATTTTAACATTAATTGTATATTTTGAAAACTATTTTAAAATTAACGCGTAACTACCCGTTTAAAGTTATTTTTTATTTTAATTGAAGAGTAAGTACCTAATATTTATTTATGCCGAATAACATTTTGATGTTGTCATTCACAGTAACATCGATATATTTTTAGTCGATAATAGTACATTATTGCAGAGGCCGGGAAAGCGAATTTCGTGGATGAGTATTTTTTGTCGGACGAAGCGAAGCTGAGGCCGACAATTACATACGAATCCACGAAATTCTATTTCCGTCCGAGGCACATATAGGACTTTTCTCCAAACATGCAAGGAAATAAAACAAAATTTATTACAATCGATTAAGTAATTCTTCTTGCAAATTGAATAACAATTGAAAAGAAAAAATCTCTTATGATTCCCGCCTAAACTTTTTTTTAATGCATGGTCGTTCATAAAAAATAGTAACGATATCTATGGTTTCATTAAACCGTACCTACACGACCTGACACACCGAGGCGTTTGTAACTCATGATAGAACGAGACGGCCATAGATTTGATCGCCGTCTCTCGCTCTATCCAGACCAGGCGTTTGGTCGTGGCTTTAGAATTTGGCTGTATGCATTTTTTTCAAAGTCCAAAAGTAGTTTTTAAGAAGTAAAAAACAATACATTAATGGATTTTAGTACAATTTCGCGGCCGCAAAAACTGTACAATAATGAAAATCTTTTTTTTTAATTTGAGCTGGTACATAAGAAGGTACTTCGCGTTTCGTTTTTGCTACATTAATGCGAACATTTCCGAGCATATTGGAGAAAAATATTTTGCTACATCACTTTCGTATAAATGCCCCGAGTTATCCCAGGTATGCATATTACATATCATGTGAACGAACTACGGACTTCAACGCTGCTACGCGCTGCGAACTACGTCGTAGTAAATCTCGAATTAAAAATAGAGGTACTAAAAAGTTAAAAATAAAATTAAAGAAAAAAAAAACCTTTTTAAAAACAAGCTTTTATTATTTGTTTATAAAATGAACTAAAAAGTTACAAATAAATTACCTCTAAAAAGAAATATAACACTTGGAACTTGATAGTAACCTTTAACGACAAATAAGCGTCTTCGTCTAGGACAAAATAATTCCATATTGTACAAATTTATTTAATTTTAACACTAAAACTTTTCACCATACATAATTATTCTATCTCGTCCCCCCTCTTTATCATAGTCCCCATTTATAAATGAAAGCGTGTTACATTGTGATAGCTTGAGGAAAATGTTGTGTTGTATTAAATGTAACACGCTTTCATTTATAAATGGGGACTATGGTAAAGAGGGGGGACGAGATAGAATAATTATGTATGGTGAAAAGTTTTAGTGTTAAAATTAAATAAATTTGTACAATATGGAATTATTTTGTCCTAGACGAAGACGCTTATTTGTCGTTAAAGGTTACTATCAAGTTCCAAGTGTTATATTTCTTTTTAGAGGTAATTTATTTGTAACTTTTTAGTTCATTTTATAAACAAATAATAAAAGCTTGTTTTTAAAAAGGTTTTTTTTTCTTTAATTCACATACTACGTAGCTAGCACAACTTTTTTTTGCTTGCAAAATGTGGTTTTATTGTGCCCTATGGTGTCTTAACAACATACCAAAAATTCAGCTATGTAATGCTATATACGTGTCATACTTCCTGGCGGTGACATGGTATCGTACAGTATTCAATCTAACATCAATAAAATGTACATGAAATGTACGAAATTGTACGCTAATTAAAAAAAATGTACTACACGTACGAGACGAGAAAACGGTGTTAATCTGTCACCGCTAGGAAGCATACTTCCTGGCGGGGGCTATTTATTTTGTTATGTTGCGGCCGAATTTTCAATGGGCATGTTAATGAGGAAATATGTACGAGAAATGTACGTCATCATGATCATCGTCATCGACACCATGTCACCGCCAGGAAGTATGACACCTATATACTGCATGCTTTGCGAGTTTAATGTAAAGTTTGACAGTACTACAAAGCACCTTAGTATCAATTTGATACATACCTTTCCATACCTTTGTAATTATCGGCGGGCATTTCCCATGTCTGCATTTTTTCAAACATTTTTTTGTACATCGCGTTTTGAGAATTCTGTAATGAACATAAAATTACATGAAATATATTTAATTTTTTTTCGCAGATATATTTTTAAGTTTAATACTAATAATTAGACCCCGGTATCGGAGGTGCAAAATGGTAGCTGTCAAGTTCTTAGGGATGGGGTAAAATATTTATGATGTCGATAATCAAAGTTACATATCGATAATTTTTCTTTACCATAATAATAAGCTAAGACTTAATTAAACGCATCTATTTACGATATAAACTAGGACTATATAATTACAAAATCAACATGTATTAAAAATATTTATTTAATGTTATGTGACATCGCCATACTTTGAGCAATTGTCGATGCACCTTCTGAAGTTTGGGTTTTCCAATTTGGTCCAAAGTATTTGGTGTTACAACTGACGAAAAAATTAAGCAGATCTCGGTTACAGTTTAATTGGTTTTAATTATTTTTCGTTTTTTATGAGTGATTTCATGCAAGATTGAATTGCAATGCAAGATATGCAAGATTACAAATATTGAAATGGAATATCCTTTATTAAATAATCAATATTAGTAGAACATACGTTGTTGATTTTCTCTTGATGGCAATTCGACTCCATGTGCTTTTTTATATTCCAACATCTGGAAATGATGGGTATTCTGCAAATTGTATATTAAATGTTTTTCATTCATTTTTGAAGTTCAGGGTGTTCAGCAAGAAGTGACTCCACTTTCTATTGTATAAAATATATTAGACGAATAGACTCGTAGACACGGCTAAATAATCAATACATCGTTGTAAGATGACTTTGACTATCTATTGACATAAATAATTTATTATATAAGTATTTAATATCTCAAAAGTTTTTATTCAATGTTGTGCAACTCGAAACATAATAAATGTAATAGCCAGCAGAGATTTGTATTGTAATAGTAATGATTTATATATTAAATGTTAATTATTATCACATATCCCAAAAAAAGCGATACAAATAAATGGACCTTGTACATAAAAAGAATAATTGTACAAAAAATCGAGTATTAAATGTTAATTATTATCATAGATCCCGAAAAAAGGTATAGAAATAAATGGTCCTTGTACAGTAGGGTTCAAAATTGCATGGACAGTTTATGAATGAATTCATTCATAAATTGTCCATGCAGTTCTGAACGCCACTGTACATAAAAAAAATAATTGTACAAAAAATCGAGTATCGATATCGACATCAGAAAATGTGTTTACCTATCCCTAAGTATGAACTTGACAGCTATCATTTTGCACCTCCGATACCGGGGTCTACTAATAATATCAACAATTTTAACTTAAAATGTATTTGACCTTAAGTTCGTAATAAAACCAAGATTGTATTAAAAAATGTGTGATTAATTGATTATGTATGTAATAAAATAATCAAAGTTTCTAGATTAGTTCATTTTTTTAAAATTTTACTGATGATTGGTATAGGGCCATGGGCCTTACGGGGTTATCACCCCTTATTGGTTCATAATCGTACTCACATTAAAGAACAGGTAAGTGGCACCACCGGCTTTAGCGCCATATGTGATCCCTTTCTCGTTGCTGGCTAGCTCGTTAATGTTGGTGAAGTCTTCGTTGTTACTCTTCCTAGCGAGCAGGGTCGCGAGGTTGGCTGTGTAGGAACTGGTGATGACCAATGCAAAGAGCCACCATGCACTGGCCACCGCCCGTGACCCGTACGCCCTGTTATGTTGTAATTAATTGAATCAGGCGTTAATATTAAAGGATGAACAATATTCTGGTCTGGTGCCCGACAACTCGGTGTTCTGTTGCCGGACACCAGACCGACAACATCGTCAACTCCTGATGATGCCTCGTAGAGAGGCGAAACACGTATCGAGTATAGTGTTATTTGTGGTGGTTTGTTATAGTTATTTGCGTATTTATTTTTGCGGCGGGAGGGTGCAAAAATTAATTGCATGCAAAAAATACGCAAGTAATTATAGCGGGTTACACTAATTAATTACACATTCTGTATCGCGGAAGAGCAAAGCAATATTGTTCATCCTTTTATGTTGTTTTATTTTAAACTTCGCTATTTGGGGTCTTTTCGAAGGGATTAATTTATACCTTCTGTTATGGCAATTTTGCCAGTGTCAAGGTAGTCAACTAGTCACCGTACTTTGACACTAGCAAAATTACCATAACAGAAGGTAAGCATAAATAAAGTTGCTCCTTGAGCATGTCAAATCAAATCAAATCAAATTATTTGTCCAACATAGGTAAAAGAGATGTTACAAAAGTCAGTCAGTTCCACTATGTGGTGCCTAATGGCATACAAATATTGTGAGCATGCATGTCAACATTCATTATTATCTACATATTTACAAGTCCTTATCATCTAGAAATTCCTTAATACTATAGTAGCTCTTTTGAACCAAAAGCTGTTTTAGGCTCATTTTAAATTTATGAAGGTCTTTGGATTTTAAATTATCTGGAAGCTTATTATAAATTTTAGGAGCCATACAACGTTCGGTAATACTTATCTGTCAGATAAATGTTAGCTGTGTTTTTCTTTTATATGCCTGGAGGAAAGGGTATAAATATAGTGATAATTTTATCGGATGAGTATATTTATCCAGGGACTGTGAAACAGGCCGTTAGTCTCACAAGCGCGCAAAATAATTATCTACCTTTTTAGAATTATAACTAACGTGAGACTCAAACATATTTAAATATTGATCAAACGGGTTACACGTAATTTTAGTTGATAATTGCTCGACATGTTTCGATCCATTTAGAGGATTAGAGGATCCTCATTATGGAGTACCCGTACCCACGACCAAAGTCCGACGTGTACTGCGGGCTTGCGCTCTGCTAGAGCGGGTGCTGGCCGCGGGCAGCGCTGGCGGGGGCGGAAAGAGGGGAGAACTACCCTCATTGTCACTTTTGTCGATAAGCGGGTTGCACACAACACTCACTACGTCACTAATAAGGCGGTAATAAGTGCTCGTCTACACTGTCTACCGATGCAATAACTAAAACAGTTTTCCAACCAGGTGGCACTGACCAACCACAATCACGATTAAAATTCGAATGACGACCTATTTCGATGGCTTTCCGTATTTTCCATGGTACGATGAACTTTTCTTTTGCAAGTACGGTTACCTAATCGAACCTAATATAGTGCGTCGAATCCGAATCCAATACCTACGTGTTCCGTCACCACAGAGCCCTGGCTGCCACGATTCCTCATACTTCGTATTTGCTCAGATAGTCTCGTCGATATGTTCCGGTCGGTTTCCTCAATGTAGTTCATCCCGAAGGAGCAGGGAATCATATATTATACTCCAGGGACGCCGAAAGGACGTTTATCTTTTGTATTCTACGATGAGGATCCTCTAAAATTACGTGAGTTACCAGTTTGATCAATATTTAAATATATTATCTAACTAGCAAAAATTTTAAAAAAGATACATTCTCACGTAAATATTATTTTAGCGGAGATGATTACTTGTTCAATTTAAGCTATAAAAGCGATTGATTTTGCTGATTTTGAAGTATTTACAAGCGTCGTATAGGTCAGCAAAATAATGGATAATAATCACGTGATCTTACACTGGAGCAATCTCCGATCCCTGTAGAAGTACAGCTCCTAAGTTAAACCACAGAGCGTTGGCGAGTGTAAATTGGTTCTCCAGTGCTTGCGGTTCCTCTATGCACGGGTACGGGTTCTGCCACTCTTCTGGACATAACCTCCCTACCACGTATAGAACTAACGAGGTACCGACGTAGGCCACGCCGAGACAGATCCACACCTGTAACGGTATTAACAGTTGTCATAATTCTCATTATTATCTCCTCCTGACCTATTTTGGTCTGGTGAAAGCCGTGTGGTGACGGCAGTAAGAATACATTTGTCACCACCCCAGCTCCTCCTGCGGGTGTCGTAAGAGTCGACTAAGGGATTGAAGTGTCACTGACCATTATTTGATAAAGGATTGATGATGGGCGGCAGCGTCATCATAGTGGACACAATACTGCGATTGCCAATCCGCTTGCCCAGCGTGGCGATTATGGGCATTTACCTCCTAATGCGTTTAATACGCTTAATAGGAGAGGCCTACGTCCAGCAGTGGACTATCATAGGCTGATGATGTGACCTATTTTGGTCACGGTGACTGGTTCACGTGGCTATTGAGAGCTTCACTTGTGTGCTCTAAGGTGACTGATATAATATAAATATATCCTATGTTTGCAACAAACATCGTGCGACCAAATGTTTTGCAAAATGGCACCCCTACAATATATTTGTAATCAATAACCATAGGTGGTCGAGTCCTCAGCTTGACGCTGAAGCTTGAGCTGATTGGCTAGTTTTTCAATCAGTTGTACGAAAAATGGCAATACCTTATTGACGGTACTGCCCCAAGATAATACAGACATCTCCAGAAATTAGCAAAATTAGTTCAGTACCTAACTGATAATCCTTAAGGGACTGACAGCACCTCAATTCAATCCTACTCTTATAGAACGATAAGGAAACGTTTCGATTACGTAAGCTTATCATAAATACTCACTCCTGTGGAAAAGGGCAACATAAAAGCGAAGAGTTTCGGATCTGGCGCCGTGGGTTTCCTGTACACTATGCTGATGCCCAGGTTCATGAAAGGGGTGGTAAAGTCTACTATACGCTCTCGCTCTGCAGTTATGGTCAGGTCTGTGATGGCGAAGTCTGCTTCTTGCTGAAACAGGAAAAAAGGTCACTGTAGGTTGAAGACAAATTGTAATAATTCGCTTACTTACCAATTCGCATATTTCATACCATATTCTAAACAGGAAAAAATAGGAGCTCAATTTTGGAAAGAACAAATTTTGGTCCGGATTTAGGACCTTAATTAGTTCAGGTCAAAGATTATTTACAGAAAATAGAACCGCTTAGTGAAAACTAGCTGTAACGTGGATTTTTTGTTACAACAGTACTCAAAGTGCGCAAAACCCTATGACATAAGACAAGTGTGGTTCGACAGTGCCTCGCGGGTGACATAGACATCCGCCGCCTCACCGTTGTGTAAAGGTGCAGGAACTCAAGCAGTGGAGCAAATGCATTTTCAAGGATAGTTAGAGCCTGTGCGTAAAGTGAAGTTTGGTAGCAAGGCGCGCCTATACATCCCACGTGCTTTCATTTTCCGAACAAGTACTAGGCTACTGCCGTTGCATACTTACAGTTTTATTGAGGATCAGCATCATTGTGGTATAGTTTTTATCCGTTTGCTCAATAAATGTGTAGTTGAACTTGAGCTGATTGGCAAGTTTTTCAATCAGTTCTATGCAGAACCCTGCATAAAAGAGCATTGAAATTATTAAAGTGTATCACAGTAATATTTTCATGGCAATTGAAAAAATTGACGAGAGTTTTTGAAACTTTAACCGTAATGAAAATTGTGAAACTTTAAATCAATGTAATGATTGTTGCCATTGAACTAGAAGTTACTTACGCTTACATTACTTTTAATCTGTATAATTATGTATATTACTTAATAATTAATATTATAGTTAATTTAGAGAACTGATAATACAGGTATTCTTATTGTTCAGATATTTACCTTCAAAACGATCATTACCCTCAAGCCTCTCCGTCGAGCCTTTTATCATTACGTACGGGTCTAACTGTAACAATGCATATATTTATAGTTATTTATGTGGCTGGCGCATAATAAGATAAGAAATAAGATAAGAATAAGACTCGCCTACGGCTCGTTTCATAAAACCACACTCATGTTTAATGCCTAATTATGTACAGTCACATACATAACTTTATCTACATCCATATCATTAGTTTAGAATGACAATTTACCTTTATTTTCATTGATATCCACTAAGTAATTACCTCTAAATATAAAAATTCAAATCAGTTGAAATCACTCAATTTGAGTAAGGATATCATACAATAAAAAATTATTGAAAAAAAAACAACAAAAAAATTGGTCGTTTTTCTTTAGTATTATGACATCTAATATTTATAACAAAAAGAAGTTGACTTCATAATGTTAAAATTAATATCATGACGACGATACTTTAATGTCAACATTATGATGCACTGTACTCTGCCTGTACTTTAATGTTAACATTATGATACAGCCACAGACACCGGTCTCTTAGTATAGGTCATTAATTACATTACCGCTTCCACCGCTTCTGAATACATAACAGGGAAATTATGATATTCCTGTAGATAAAATAATTTACACATTTTGTCTAAGGTTCTCACAAACCTAGTCATTAACGGTAAATTGTGTTTTTTTAGCCAATTAGATCCCCTGAATTTTAGAAATACCTGAGAGATGAGTATCTTGAAAGTCTGGTTGGTCATCAGGCCAGGGGGCACCGGTACCGCAGTCGTGTTCGGACGGTCCCACTGGACGTCATCAGAGTTCCACATGCCGATGAACTCGAGGCGGCCCCCGCGGGTCAGCTCGGCAATCCGGAGCCAGCCGGCGCGTCTTTGAGCTGCTGAAGCGCCCCATTCTTGCTATAATGTACAAATATATCATCATACTATATATCAGTTCACTGCTGAAAAGGCCTCTCCTATTACTTATGCGTATGGACACATGAGGAATAATAGGAGATAAATGCCCATAATCGCCACGCTGGGCGAGCGGGTTGGCGATCGCAGTGTATCCACTATGATGAGTCATCATGTGTGGTGACGTCATCATTGATGACGCTCATGCCCGCCATCAATATTCGATAAATAAATGGTCAATGACACTTCAATCTCTCAGTCGACTTTTACGACAACCACGGGAAGAGTTGAAGGTGGTGACAAATGTATCCTTACCGCCGCCATACGGATTATTTATGAATGCTGAGCGGTTTTCACCAGAGCTAAGCTAAGCGAGGATAGGTGAATGAAGTGTTCCGTCGTGGTCGTGAATCGTGAAAAACACTACATCGCAATCTTCCCATGTCTCTTCTAGAATAACTATATAAAAAAAATCAACGCCAGTTCCTCAAAACATAACAATTATTTGCTATAAATAAAAAATACAAAATGTTTATAAAAAACTTTATAAAATTTTTTGTCAAGTGACAAGTAACGGGATCAGGGTCCCGTTATATGAACTAAGATGTATACTGACAGTGTTATCATCAATAAACAACCATGACAGTAGCGGTCAGCGTGGCAGTCAAGAATCCAAAGTTAAAAGATGGTAACATACCGAACGAAGATGGTTGACGAGGGTGTCCGCATAGATGTGGTAGTTGTAAGGGTCGCAGACAGCATTGGTGTCGGAAGGGACGTCGAAGTTTCTCAACCTCAGAGCCGCTTGGTAAACCGCGTCGTATGTGAGAATGAGGGCGGTCGGTGCCGCGTTTCTTATCTGGAATGCATAAATCAAATTCAAAGTCAAAGTCAGAGGATTATTTATTCAAGTGGGCCCAGCAACAAGCACTTGAATCGTTAACCTAAATAGCAAAAAAAAAACTGCTTAAGGTTCTAAGCCTACACTACTGACCTGAGAAGAATACGGCAAGAAACTCAGAGGGACTTATTTTTTTCAAATACATCTTACAGCTAACATGGATTAAAAAGATTAAATAAAATGAAACAAATAGTACCATAACTAGAAATGTAGTCTCTAAATAATAGTCAGAAATTATTAAATATATCACATAAACAAACTGTTCATATAATTATGAAGTCTTAAATAAGATGGCAAAGTCTCCATACATCTGTACCTTTTCGACGTCGTCTTCAATAATCTCTGCTCCTTGTAATCGCGCGATATACTTTTCTTGCCATCCATTCATAATTTCATCTTCTCCTAAGGGATCGAATAGCTGCAATCCTGAAATATTAACAATAGGAGTGTAGTAACATATACAATTGTCACTACCTGTATTAAATGTTTTATTAAAACTAATAGCTCTAAGGATTATGTAGGTCTTTACGTTTTTATTGTGGAACAATCATCATTATTAACAGTTAGATATTTTTTTAGTTAACTAACTAAAAAAAATTTAACTTCCAATAAGCAAAAACATCTGCTGATCGACCCAGTCAAAATTTTACTAAATATTTGGATCAAAATACTTTAAGATGTGATTAAAACTTTTCAAGTTTCATGTCTCTGCAGACAGTGAAAGAGTACAGTAGGTAGATAGACAATGTTTTTATGTTCTTCCTATGCGGTTAAGTGTACTAACCAGTAATATTAGCACCACCATGACTGTACGGCTCCAAATCCAATGTATGCAAATCCAGTGCAAGCAGGATGTAAGCATGTCTTTCGGACAACAATCCAACTTTTTGAGCTTGAGCGAGAACTCTGTCGCAGCACTTTTCGTCACACCACACTATGAACTGCGTGTGCTCTGCTTTCTTGAGTATAACCAGCAGGTTTCTGAGGGCTTCTTCATCATCTTCTGGGGGTAGTCTTCGCGCCAGTACTTCTGTTTCGGCGCCTTCTTCGGCGATAGCCTCTACCAGTTGGGCCCCAACTGGGCCCTCGTGGAAAAGAACTGCGGTAACCCAACCTTTCTCTTGACAAAGTTTAGAGCATACCTGTAATTCATACGTAAGAATTGTGAGAAAGTGATAGCGTTTTTTCTGAACCGGCTTGGTGTAAAGGTGCATGCAGACCAAAAGAGCATTCGCTGTTCTATCCCGCACTCAACGAAATCAACGAATCACGTTTCGTATAACGATCGAATTTCGTAGGGTAGGGGGTTAGAACAGCGAATGCTCTTTTGGTCTACATGCACCTTTATGAACTTTATTACTGGCTCCTTTTCAAAATCTGCGTGCAAATGTCTACTCTACTTTATCCATTTGCGTGGAAGGTGTTTTGACGCTAATATTGAGTTGTTTTTGACGCTAGTGGATGGGATGGTCTATTAATTGATGATTTTGAATTATACAATTTTTAATATTTAGAATGAATAGAATAGTGAGTTCAAATATTTTGTGTTCCGCTCGTCTACGAAGTTGTTTTTTGTTTAGTAGCTTGAAATACTCGCTGTGTTCAGGATTATTTTGTTGTATTAAGATTACCTTAGTAAAGATATTGCTCTGCGGATACATATGGACGGCTTCCCACTGCTGCAGAGTTTCTGGTGGTATTGTGAGAGCAGCAGGAGCCACCAGTAGTAGTGGAACGCCACTGCGCGCCGCGGCTTCCGCTGTCAGTTCTATCTCGTTCGGCTGTCCGTACGCCACGATCGCTGTCACACCTTGGGCCACCTGTCGTAGGTGTAATAATTTATTATCATTGGTGTTAAAGTACAGTTGTCTAAGGTAGTAGTAGTAAAACACTTTATTGTACAGAAAAAAACAAATCATAACATGATAAATAACTGTTAAAATAAGTACAAAGGCGAACTTATCCCTTTAAGGAGAACTTGATCTAAGGTACCTATAGTTCTACTCAGAATAATGCAGTTAAATTATTTTTATTTTTTTATTCAATGCGATGGTCAGAGAGGGTCAAAAATATTAATACTCGTTTTCTTATACGTGTAAAGACTGTAAGCACCTATTGTACTGACTTGGTGTTTGGGTGAATATCTGAGCGTTTCAACCGCCTAATTTTGGTGGCATCATTTTTGCCGAAGTTTCTATTCGTTACAATATGCTACTAGGTCATTTGAAGGAGGCACCGTACCTTATATAAGCGACGAATTTATAATATTGAGACGATTAGGATCATCGGCAAAAAAGACGCAAACAAAATTAGGCGGTTGAAACGCTCAGATATTCACCCGTTTACCATGTTAACAAACAAAAATATTAATTAAAGCGATTGAATAAAAAAACAACAAAGACTATTTACCTAATACCTAGTTGGAGCCAAATGGTGGCAAGTTATATAGAACTGTAATTTTATTATTTGTTAAAAAATCGTTAGTACCTACATAAAAAGCTGGAAAAGTTAAAGTATCTATTAGTACCTGAGCACAAACTTGATCAGGCATGGACACTGGTTCAAGGGGCTCCACAGAGGCAACTGTGACTTCCCACTCAAATCCTTCTGGGTTTTCTTCCTCTGTTTCTTGGGGAAGGGTTTCTTCCAATTTAGAGAGGGCAGCCTCTGCCGCCGCTGCTAAGAGCAGTCCATCCTGAGGCGTTGGGGCTACCACTCCTGGAAGTATGTGTATTCAGACTTTATTTTTAAATTACATACCTATATTTATACATACAAGCTACTTTGTGCGGTATTGGTGCGAACGAGCCGGATAAAAAGTAAGTCGGCGTTATTTATCTATAGATAGGGGCAGCTCATGTACTCAAAAGTGCCTTTGGAGAAAAATGGGACTTAAATTAATTACCCGCGCACATTAAACCACATTATTTCGAAAGGTCTGTCAGGTAGTCATTTATTTGTTTACATTTTTGCATGTAAGTCGTTTTTGCTTTTGCCTTACATCGTTTTCGTCAATGTTTGTTTACATGGCGAGCATTTTAAACCGTTTGCTCACTGTTCAGTTTCATAGGAAATTCTCAGATGGCTTATATTTTTATATATCCGAAGCATTTCCCGTGACGTGTTATACTGGAAGTGTGGAACACTTGGAACAACAATAACACGTGCAGAATCTGAAAGACATCTACGAATAAGAGCAGTAAGCGAATGAGGTTGTTAAAGATGTATTAATTAGATTTTTTTCTTATTTCCCAGCAAAACTGATCCAGAATGTGCGCATCAGAACATCCCGCATGAGTATTGTTGGTAAAATTAAAGGAAAAACTGTGTCTTTGCCTAGCAGTATACATACATACTCGTATTAATTAGCTTCTAATATATTATTTCGCTACTGAAACCGCCATATAGGACTGTAAGGCAGCTTTTTGGATACATTCCGATACTCTCACAAGATCGGTAAGGCAGTGCTTCACTTTTGGATTACTTATTACTTAGAGGTGTAGGTACAAATAAAAATGTCAGCCCTTTTAATAAAACGGCTCACTTTGTCGCTAACCATGAAGATGCTTAGACATATAGATATTTGATATAAATATACGAGCTAATTCTGTCCTTATGTTTGTACTGAAAACTAAAATCAACAAAATGTTTTACTAAATAAACTCACAAACAAAGGGGCAAGGAGGGAAACGCCTGTAATGGTATTCTCTGCTTAGACATTCATTAGTAAGTAGGTATAAGTACCCTGGCCTTGCGATTATCGGTCTTTAGAAAAGACTGACCATATCAAATTCAAAGTTAAAGTGTTACGACTTTGTAGAGTGCAGTTTGAAGTGAGGTTTGTTAAAAAGGAAAAGTAATTATTAGATTAATTCAATCTACATACGATCGCTGTAAATATTGTGCATGAAAACTGGACAAACACTACAAGATAAACCTACCATTTATGTAGGTGATTAAAATGCATAACGCAATACCTAACGCAAGTGAGGAAAATATACCTAGTCAAATTTGGTACAGAAAGTTTACTAAGTCTAGGATCAAGTACCTATTTATGTGGTCGATAACAACAAGCAAAACAGATATTATCCAACTAATAAAAAAATAAAGTAACAACAGAAAACTAACCGATGTTAATTGTCACTGTGGCGGCTCCTAACTTCAACAGCAATAACAGCAACCACACATTCCACATTTTGAACTTCCAAATCACACACTTAAATTCATAATCACTGACACACACATTGCACAACAGTCAGAACTTAAAAAACAAGTATTTTATTGTCTTAGCGAAGTTTGGAAAAGAGTTGTGTAAATTTCAGTTATCTCTAGTAGAAACATACACAAGTCGGCGCCTGCGATGGCACGTGCGCGCGACCCGCTTATGAGCTATTTTAGACCCAGCGCGACGGTTTGAGGACGTTTACCGACATAACTAGACCGTTAATCATTGACCGAATCTTACAAACTGTTTAGTCTGGTCTAGGAACGTCTGGATATCAAGGCTATCCACCATTGATACCTACGTCACTAGTTTGGTAATAGCTAAAACATGGCATGTAACTACGATAAATCAAGAGGAATTCATTCTCATGAGCACGTTAGCGTACAGTCAAGTGCAAAAATAAGTATCGAAAGAATCCGTTCATAAATATGTTACGACGTTCTTATTACACAGAATTAGAGTGCACTGGGACATATTTTTGAACGTTTTTGTATACCCCTTATTTTGTCTTCGACTGTACAGAGAATCCTTAATTTTCTTTCTACCTACAAATGTTTCGGTCTAAATTTGTCTTAACTGCCATCTATTGCTTTTACACAACACTAACATGTATTCAACTCAGCTCATGTATTCAATCTACCTGTGTAATAATCGCCGTGAAGGTTACCAGTGTTATAACACTAAACTTATCACACGGTAATCTCTACAAATGTTTCAGCATTTCGGCGCCATCTATTGGGGTTTTCTTTAACCGTCCACCTTTAGTAGAGCGCTATGACGTTTGACAACAAATTCAGCTACGCCATTGTCGTACAGTATGACTGACTGTAACCGCTAGATGGGGTTAGCTTGGTGTTTTGTGAAGTTCAAAGCTTTAGACGACAAATAAACTTTTTGACGTAATAAAAAAAACATACAGTCGAATTCAAATCCTCCTCCTTTTTTTCAAGTCAGTTGAAAATAAATAAATCCAAATTTAGACATGCAACATGATTACGATATTTATTATAGTGATACATTTACCCTTCATGAAAACCTGTTGAAACGCTTAATTAACGGCTACATTTTTGTATCATGAAGTTCCGTTATCACATTGAGCGTCGGGGACTCCCGAGGGGAGTTCTCTATGGGAGGTCCATTTTCGCTACAAAGCGGAAAAATCACGAGATCGGCTAACTACGAGCGTAGCGCGTAGCACTCGTTGGAAATTAAAGTGTCATTAATGGAAAAAGTAGGGAAGCAAGTCCGAAGTTCACATTGAGTAGGTACTGTATCCTGATTACCAAAAAGTAGTAATTAGTTATTTTTAAATGGAGGGTTGGTAGAGCCAATCTAGACAATCAGCTTTCTGAGTCGATTGCAAAACAATTGCACATTGTTAAAGGATTTAAAAATGAAAACTTAACTCACTCGTTTGTGTTACCATGTTACCCATATACTTTGTATGAGCAACTTTCGTAACAATGGAAACAATCGTGATTATTGTATTCAACAAGCTCTTAATTCTACATACATAGTAGGTACCTATCATCGGGGATAATGCAATACCGCATAACTAACAAATTCAATTAGAGTCAATTTGAGTGTAAATAGGCAAGATGACTGGCAAGTCAAATCAGCATCTTTTTTTTGAACTGTCAAAACGATCACCACTATGAAATTTTATATGATATACTCAAAAGTGACGTCACGTTTGAGTAGTTACTGCCAAATACGAAATTTACGAAATACGAATCTTAGTAATAATTTCTTCTTGTATTATGTCGTGCATAATGCTAAATAATTTATTTTAACTACAGTCATCATCCCTATTGTTTCATATTTTAACTCTATCTTCTTTGGAAGTTACGCGGTATTGCATTATCCCCGCTAAGTGTTTCAAGATTTATGAAACGGGTAGTGGCATTTCTTTGTTTTGCTTATTTTTTCACAATCATGCTGTAACAATTCCAAGCCTATTGATTATTTTCATTTTTCTATCCACTAATTTGTTAAAGCACGATAAAAATATCATTGATGAGTTTGATCACTCACTTTTGTGTGGTTACAAAACTCCGGTTACATACGACGCCGAAGGGGTGTCTTCATGCGTAGAGCTGGCTTGAAACTATTGAAAATATTTTACGAATAAACTAAATAGGTGCAATAAATTTTAATAACAACATTTACAAACAAATATTATTTTTTTTTATTTTTAGTATATTATTTATTTTTAAAACTACAATTTATGTGCATAGATTAAATCTAACTAATCTACTTAACCTAATCTATGTATAAAATTGGCCCTTGTGGCATTGTACCGAGGATGCTGGCGGCATTTCCTCGCAGTATCGCAATACTGATGCGTTGTGCGAGGAAGTCGCCAGCTCTTCGGTCTTTAGTTATGTCAACCAGACGTTTCGCGATCTCAGCAAACAATTTGCGTGCGCTGGGGCCCCATGAACCTAAAGTTTCTACGCCAAACAAATAATATAGTAGACAAGGGTGTGTTTAAAAAATGTTCCAACGCTAAATACACTCTCGGTCAATGACCTGTATTTAGGGGTATTTTCACATAGAAGATAACGCAAACATCCTAATTTGAAATATTTTTATAAATATTTATAGTAAAGGTGAAATATTGTCAGCCTCTGTAGCCTAGTTGGTAGTGACCCTGCCTACGAAGCTGGAGGTTCTGGGTTCGAATCCCGGCGAGGGCATTCTTTGTGTATTTATTTATCACAAATGTTTGTTCCTTGGTCGTGGCTGTGTATGTATCTAAGTATCTATACGTATCTATCTATTATATATATCGTCGCCTGGTACCCACATCACAAGCCTTAATTGAGCTTACCGTGGGACTAGGTTCTATTTGTGTGAGATGTCCCAAGATACCTATTTATTTTATTTTTTATTTCTTTATATTCTTTTTAATTAAGTTGTATTGGCATTTCCCTGAATTTATTATTGAATCCAAGAAATATTTCAAACTGTCGCTAGTTTGGTTTGTAGAAACAAAAATGTAGAACGCTTTATAAACCACCTAAAATGTATGGCAATACGAGTTTTTCACCCATGACTCGCTATTTTTGCGGAGTTATCTGACGATAAAGTTCCATGTTACTTGGATTGGGCTAAAAATTCAAGAAAATTCAAATACAACCTGATGCTAAAAACGGTTCCATTTGTAGTATAATTATTGAAAAAAAAAAATTCCACGTGGGATTGATCAATGAATAGGGGTCATTGATCGCAAGTGTATTATACCGACATAGGGGGTATGTATAGAAGTGCGTTTGAATATGACGAGGAATCGAATTTAGTGGAGGTAAGCACTTGATCCACATAAACTTGTATCTAGTTAAGGATAATTTGTCTAAGTAACTTCCTCGATCTCAATAAGTAAGTATGTCTAAGGTCCGTGCATTAAACATCAAGTACAAAGGAGCAGGCCGGAAGTCACTCCATAACTTATAACTTCCGCTAGTTTCGGAGATGGATACACGAACACAACACACTAGGTGGTTTTAGGGGTAACAACATTATTATAATATAGTATAGAACTTTGATGAAAATACACGAAATTTAAATATCCTAATGTTAGAAAAAAGTGTCCCATCCCAAATCGGGAACATACTCGTATTTCCAGATTTGTGATCATGCTGAGATAGATAGAATTACTTACTTATATGTAACTAGTTTTGTTTTTTAAGAGCATCAGCCGCGAAAGCTGAGTACGAAGGTTCAATTCGAATCCCAGACGTTGGTGAGCTTGGTTTTTTTCCTTTGGTACATATCTTTTCGTAGACACCTTGTCGTAATATTTTTTACTTATGCAACTTAGGCGACAACGCAATTTAGTATTATTTTAAGCACCATTTTAAATATGACATGATGTATTTAAGTAGGAATATAGATTAATACGTGTCTACTATAACGCTCTTGAAAATGTGAAGTAAAACAATGAACCGTCATTAATTTGGTAAGTACTCATAGAAATAATAAAAAATAGTTACATACTGAATAAAATATTCGTGAGCACACTTTTGTTTATCATTAAATCCTTAAACTATCGTAAGACATTATAACCACCAAAAATTTTATTTTATAATCAATTAAACTCACATATTTAAACTTGCCGAAACATGTTGCGTGTAGTAATAAAACTATACCTATTGTACAGTTTTTAAAATAAGGAAAGATAAACAAATGTACATATCTGTACGAGTAAGTGATGTTAATTTAATCCAATTTTGGCAGTTATTTTTCACCTCATGTCATGTAGTCTCGAGATTAGGTACTTATAACAAAATCTTAACGAGACGAGAATTGCTTCGAGAATACGTTTTAATTATATACTAGTTTAAGACCGGATATTACCTACGAATAACTTAAGCTGAGCATTTCAGAGCTGATTAATTCATAATGAATGAATTTAATCAACCCACTCTTGTATTTTACTGAAAGAAAAAAATTGTAAAAACCATTTTCATCATTATTAGCCTATGTTGGTTCACTGCTGGACAGTGATCAATTTTCGGCTGTTTTTGCCTTTTTTGCAAAACTTATTGCATACGTATTTACATTTATTGTGTCTATGTGGATATGCATGCATCAGCCTATGATAGTCCACTGTAGGACGTAGGCCTCTCCTATTTTACTATGCTATACGCATTAGGAGGTAAATGCCCATAATCGCCACGCTGGGCAAGCGGATTGGCGATCACAGTAATGTGTCTACTATGATGACGCTGCTGCCCATGATCAATCTTTTATCAAATAATGGTCAGTGACACTATTTTTTTCCGAAGTATTTAACTTTAATTTGCCATAGATACGGTCGACTCCAATAATATGTATACGATTTTAATCCCTATGCCTTTGACATACGTTCTGAAAGGTATACATATTATTAGACGTGACTGTACCATACCATGCATGAGTTTAGTAAAACTACGTAATAAATGTAGCTCTACTTAACCTTAAGGCATTGATTAGATAGGTATGTACATACTTATTGGTAAAAAAAAACATTTCAAAAGAATGTAGGTACTAAACATTGTTATACCTAAGTAGCACTAGGTAGGTATACTTTTAGCAATTTGAACAAAAAAAAATCACTATCAGAAACTAGTAAGTGCGTTCTCACTATTTCTTCTATATAGCTGATCATAAAACATATACATACATAACTTATATGCAACATAAGTATGTAAACATAATAAATATAAGGGCCACGGCAAAGAATACGATTTTGTACCCTTTAGCGTAGAAACTTTAAGTTCATGGGGCCCAAGCTTACAACCTGGCAAAGAGGCAAAGAGTAGAAATTAAAAAGTGGCAACATTGTAGTGTCGTCCCGTTTTCTCACGCACATTGATTTGAAAGGGACAACACTACGATGTTGCTACTTTTTAATTTCTACTCTTTTTGCCAAGCCGTACGCAAATTGTTTGTCGAAATCGCGAAACGTCTGGTTAACGTAACTATAGACCGAACCTGGCGACTTCCCCGTGTAGAGTATCAGCATTGCGATACAAATAGGATATACCGCCAGCATCCTCGGTACAATGCTACAAGGGTCAATTTTAGATATAAGTTAGATTGGTTCGATTTTTGTAAATCTTTGTAGGTATTGAACTGATTTGTGAATAAAGATACATACTATCAACTTAAGTAATATTATTTTTTTGCTCCCACTTGACGAAGCCTGCGCTGTGGATTTGAGACGTTATTGATACTGTATGAGGTTTTAAAATAATATCAATAAAAAAACTTAAGTAAGTAAACTTAAGTAGATATGTAATATGTAACTATTATCATTCTCTCGCATCATTGAACCCAGATCCCTCCGAACTTAGCCGCCTAGACAAGAACAAGGCACTCTAATTAGGTCTACTAAGTTAAACAAGTTACTGCCGCAATACTAATTAAGTGATACGATGTTCCACTAAGTTGCGCTAAGTTCTGCCAGCTAAGTTGTATTGTCTTAGTTCAGATGGGATTTGGTTCGGCTAAGACAAGATTCTAACGGAGGAATTTACGTAGGGATATTTTTCTCTATGAAATATTAAACTTATTATCGCATCGCGTCGCAGAGTAGAATTTTAACGTGAAAGACAAATAAGTTTTCCCCTCACTAGCTCGTAAAGTGCTCGTTTATCCTTTAATACGAACGTGTAAAAACGCATATTATTCACTTGTGTGGCAAAGTAATGACCTTGGTTTTGGAATAACAAAACGTAAAATGCTCATGGAAATTGTTCCATATTAATGATAATTAAATAATTTGTTTGAGAATTTAGTGTAAAATACAAACCTTTATATAATATGATGATGTTAACATATAAATCCTAAAATTCCATAAGTAACAATTGTTTTAGTGAATGATGATAAGATGACTAGATGCAATCACAAAACGCAGAAAATGTCAACGTCAACATTGTCAAAGAATAGGTTATAATCTTTATTTACCGACTCGAACACGCATAAAAATAGTAAACTAAACAACTTTCAGGGTGTTCTGTTATAATTTTGTAAAAATAATGAATGTGAATGATTTAATAATGCATTGGCGTTGGTGTGCAACTACAGGAATGTGTTAAAATCGTGCTGCGTTTACTTTTTCGTGCTAAGTTTACTGCGACAAAATCTTGCATTAAATACATGATGCATTTGGAAAATTATTATCACTAACCCGATGATGATTGTAATGTGAACAAATAATTACCTTTTTTGAGTTTCCTCGCTCTAGTGAGGGGAAAAGTTTTGTGTTACACACGGGTGCAAATGTATTTTACTTCTCGTATGTTAAAACAATTTCAGTTTCAATTTCATACTCGCGGGTAAAATACAACTTTGCACCCTTGTATAACAAATAACTATTTTTGCCAAAAAACAAACTTTTGTACTTACCTGCTTCTACTAATATTTAAGTAGGTATGCTTACAGCAACTGCTTTAGGACATTGAACATTTTTTCAAACTAACACTTGAGGAAAGATTCTGAATCTTAAGACCTCAAGTGCAACGGAAATGCAGTTACTTTTAGGAAACCTAGGCCACTCGAGAACTTTGTCACAGTGGCGTTCCTCATCAATTCATCAGACTGTAAAAAAAATCTAGCCACTTGTCAGTTTGGGGTCATCAGCAGAAAAAGTGTACCTTTTAATTTTTTTTGCGATCATGGACTGTAATACATCATTTTACTCGGCATCGTGCGTACTTTTCAGTTATGAAACAAAAAAAATTGTCCCTAATGTCACGAAAACAAGTATGTAAATTGAGATTACTCAGTTTAGTTACTAAAACGAAATGTATGAACATTCAGTTTGTTACAGAATTTTTCATACCTTTAGTATGGGAGTAACTAAACTGAGAAATCTCAATTTACATACTTATTTTCGTGACATTAAAAGGTACACTTTTTCTGCAAATGACCCTTTGACATGGTTCTAGAATACCCAAAGGCTCAAATTGGTCGAGTGTAGGTAAGTACATTACAATAAACTGCAAAATTACCCGATGCAGATTGCCAAGTACCTGCCATGAACACTTTATGGGAGTAAATATTACAGTAAGGGTGGCCCCAACGTCATAAGCCCCAGTAATATTATGCGAATATCTATAAAACGTAGCCAAAAAACATAAAAAAGCACTCGAGTGTAACAGATGCGTAACAATAGCTCGTTACGATACAAGTGACTGTTCGTGATATTCATGCCATTGCAATGTTGATTGAGTTCTTTATTTCTTTGTGGCGTTAACTGATAAATATGTCTATAAAATAGTATGAGGTAGCGGGTATTTAATAACATAAGTACACACTATTAGCCATTACAAAAGATTACAAAGACAGTACTAAATTTATAACCGGATAAAACGTAACATACGAAACATGTTCTAGATTTTGACGATTCACAATTATACACTGTTTTCTGAGTCACCAACCTAAGACTTTTTCATACATACCTATTGGTTACGTGATCTCGACATTTTGTATGTGAAAGTGTTTTTTTTTCGCGATTTTGGCGTTGCTCCCATTACCATACTAAAAGTTGTTCGGTATGACTTATATACACGGTGTGTGCGAGGTTATTTATGACTCATGAAACACCGTGTAGAATCAAAATAATACCGTAGTATCTATAACATTAGTCGCTTGACCGTCAAAAAATGGCTGTTAATGGCATAACAAAAAGCTATTTAACAGTGGGCCCAACTGGGCCATTACGGGCCGAGTGTCGGTGCTTATTAAAAATGTGGCCTGAATATCAAATTGCTATCTCCTATTGTATCGCACCCCTGCACCGTCCCCGTTCGAACAAGTTTGAACAGAGTAAGGGAGAGTAGAGACAAGCACTATTCAGTTTTTTATTAATAATTCAAATTTTGATTAGGTAGATACTTAGGTTAACTCTAAAATAATATATTATATCTATTTAAATGATTTTTAAAGTATCGATATAATAATACAGCTTCGATATGACACAAAAAATATTAGTACTAATGAATAAAAATTGACGACGAAATGTTTTTGGTGCAAAAGATCAGAGTTATGACGTAAAATTTAACCATAATTGGTTTATATTTTATATCATACAGTATCAGATGAAGGGTCCACGGAAAGAATATGTCAAGTCAATTCAAATTACAAAAGGAAAAACCACCTTACTTTTAACAGAATAAGGTGTGAATTTGCCATGATTTTTTGAGCACTGGTCATGTTTTTTCCGTGAACTCTTCAGATATTAACGATTCATTTTGCCGACGAGGTCGCCTTGTGATGGCTGTAAGGTTTGTCTATCCCCAGCTATTTTAATCGGTGGGTTTTTGAGACCAGCAGCCATACCATGAATTTGAAAGAAACGGCAGCTTATCACGCCGTTATATGCCAACTCATGTTAGGGCTAATGTAGGGTTAGCACATGATTAAAGCGACAGTATCTTGTAGCGACGTATATCATCTTTTTCCATTGACTTAGTAAAAGACGGGAAGTCTATCTCGCGGCGACATACTCTCACTAATCATGTGCTTACCCTAAAGTGCCTCTAGATATTTATACTCTGCACAAACTGTAAGTACAGGATGAGCAAGATTGTTATCCAGGGGTACTAGTCCGGCCCGGGGCATTGTTTGTTTTTTACACAATAAATTCAGATGTCACATCTCGCGTGATAAATGAGTGGCTTGACACGCGAGTCATATGGCGAATTTGCGCACAAGTGCTTTTTCCTATAGTTCAAGGGGCTTTTTTATGGTATTATGGTTAGTGTGATTGTTAAAGTTTACTGTCAATGCTTATACAGTTATTAGATAGGTATTCTTCTATTCTGAAATGTTCATGTTCTTCACGATTGAACATAGCTATTTAGTCAAGATGATAGGTAGGTAGTGCCTTAAAAATAAACGGGTAAAAAAACTACCAATCTGTAATATTCTTTGATGAAGAAAGCAAAGTTTTAAGAGACTGACTCTTTATGTCTATATTTTTATAAACCGCGGATACTCCATGATGAGGATCATCTAAATGGATCGAAACATGTCGAGCAATTATCGACTTAAATTACGTGAGTAACCCGTTTGATAAATATTGAAATATGTTTGAGTCTCACGTTAGTTATAATTCTAAAATATGTTTAATAACTTTTATAACATTTAGTTGATATAATTTCCAGTGAAATAAACGTACCACTAATATTATTACATCATAACAAGCAAGCCGGTACCGGAGCCTGAATAAGTTAGAGGAAGGCGAATCCATTTGGCCGGGTTCCCGCGTTTTTTCCCTGCATTACGGCGGCCAATTTTAAAATATTGAATAAGTTATAATAAAGCTCGCGGATATGATACTAAGAGTTGGAAGAGAAGAGTGTGTACTGTTCTTAAACAACAGTTCTCTTGACAACCTTCAAGGTCGACAATAGTCCATTAGGAAATAAATCTATAGTTGACTTTGAAGGTTGTCATGCTGATTTGTTTAAAAAAAAAACAAAAAACACGAAAATAAATGCATATTGACTTTAGAATTATAAACTAATGATAGTATCGATAGACGATTCTTTTGGCTACTTATTTCAATTAATATCACCTATCCCAAATATCACATCAATCTATGTGTTTGTTGTTAATTTAGCCTTATTCAATAAATGCATTCGTCTTTCCCCGAATATGGTAGAACCCGCATGGACCTCTCATGGTCCTAAGTTCGATTTGCAGGTATGGCTCCATATTTGTGTAATGAATAATATTTAATCTCTCGAAAGAGAAAGAGGCGAAAAGTGGTAGATAGACCACATATTTTGTTTATTGTACCAATTAGAGTTCATTATTATGTACTAGGCTAATTTCGATACCAGCACTTAAATGAACAGAAATACTGTCTGTAACAACATATTCATTGTCCCAGCAGAAAGCAACAGCTAAACGCATTATGACTCGCTACGCCGTTTCGTCAAACACAAAATATTCCACCTCAAACTCCGGTGTTCCCACACCATTATCCTCATCGTTGCCACAGCTTTACCAAGCGAAGCGAGTCTTGGGGCTACTTGGGATACCGTAAAACGGGGTAAATAGGAATGACGGGGTAAATAGGAATGTAGAGTAAACTGGTATGTTAGCCCAGGACAAACAGTCCAGTTTAGAACAGCAGTTTTTTTCATATGTGTTATTCTCAGGACTGTTTGTCGTGGGCTAACAGACCAGTTTACTTTACATTCCTATTTACCCTGTCATTCCTATTTATCCCTTTTTACGGTGCCGGGAACCTCGTTCAGACTGTTGCCTTCTCGTTACACTTACGTACGAATTTAAATGTATGATAAAGACACACGTCGATTTGGGTTCGAGGTAGGCCCTTTAGACTACCCTGTGTTACTGTGGGCTCACTATGTTCTAATTATAACAATTTTAGAAGCCCAATTAGAGCTTTAAAATAAATCTAAAAACCCATTAGGAATTGAATGTTGCAGATGAGCCTTATTTATTTCTGATTGCCGGATGTATTGGAATCACTTGTTTATCAAAGTGTCTGTATAGTATGGAATTCCCGGTCGTTGAATGATACCATCTTGAGTTTTATGACGTTATGACATTTTGGGCAAAGTAATAAAGACATCTAAATGAATATGCTGGGAAGATGTCTAGAGCTAAATTAGAATTTTATGAAATCTTGTTTGATTCATTTCAACATAAGTTCTGAGGACGACTCAACCACAACAGATTCAGAGTGTAATGAAGATTCACTATAAATTACGTAAATTTTAAGTTGATTCTGAGTACATTACTGTCGCGAAAAATGAAGTTCGTAAATTTCGGGGATTTATCTCTGTTACTCCAATGAAGGCGTCATTAGAGTTACAGAGAAAAAACACCGAAATTTGCGGATTTCGAAGTTCGCGGTAAGGCCCCTGTCGCCTGCGGCCCTACCGCGAAAAACGAAATTCGTAAATTTCGAGGATTTGTCTCTCTCACTCTAATGACGCATTCGTTTGAGTGACAGAGAAAAATCCTCGAAATTTCCAAATTTCGATTTTCGCGGTAGTAGGCCTGATGCCTAGTTTTGTTGAGAGTTGTAGGGGGCTACCACGATCTACTAAATTTAGTTTAGTATGTACATACACGATGTAGGTATCAGTTCCATAGACTGTCAAAAATTGACAAGCCGAACCTAAACTGAATCGCATTTAAGAGGTCATAGTAGCCCCCTTTTCACCCGCGTTCGTGGGCGTTAGCAATAACATTCATGCTTTCAGGGAATTTTCATTTTTACCACGCGGCATGAACGTTTTTACACTTCGGTTGACTGACATATTTCGTAGTGCTAGTCTTTTTGCGGCCTGTCCATTAGTCTGACTATTAGGGAGCAATTTTTGTTAGTGTCTAATTGTTGATTGTTTTTGGGTTTAAAATAACATGCATTTTATTGTACTATGTTTTTTGTATTAATGAAACACAAGCTGATGTCCTACTCGTTATAAACCTAGGTTCTTAAAAGCTATGGAGTCTTGATAGTCAAGCTTTAATCAAGACTTTCACACTCGCCTTAGGAGCTGGCGATTGAGGATAAGATAAAAATGCGGTCTATGGTTGTAGACAACTAGCACGGGTTAGGTAACTGGCTAAAGGTCAATTGAAGCAGGGTAGGCCAGGTTAATTGTTAGAAGTTAACCTCGTGTTAGTTGGCTAACCTACGTACGTGCCCATACATTTTGGATATTACTATTCGCCTAACCTCGTGTAAGTGGACTAATCCGAGATCTTGCTATTCGACTTAAGCGTACCGTAAACTGGGGTTACTTTGAACTTTGGGGTTACATTGATAAAAACTTCTTTTATTTTTTAATCGCGAATATCTTTTGTTACCAAACGCATATGTATATTTTTTTTTTGAGTCTGGCAAGAACGATTGTTATCCTTATTAATTGTTTAGACACTTTAAATGAGTAAGGTCGTTAGAATAGCGTATTACATGTTAATATTTACGCATACTTTTTGCTATTTTTCGTGAGTAAAATAACTTTTAAACTAACAATAAGGGTAGTGAGGTAAACGGTTCTTAATCACAATTAACTTGTCACAAGTGTGTTTAGGTATACAAATATAACGTTTTTGGGGTCTTCAATTCAAACTAAGTACTTATAACAATTGTTTTTATTCAATGGGGTGTCTTTGATCACCTACATGGGGTCACATTGATCAGAATCTTACGTATAGTTGGTTATGGTATGTCTATCCATTTGACTGTTTATTTTATAAGAAGATGGTTCTCTCTTCAATGTTTGATTTTTGTTTTTAATAAAGTTGAATACTGAAGTTTTTTTTATAATATATCGGGGTTACTTTGATCACAAATATTTGATCAAAATAACCCCAAAACGACGTAAATTGTTGTAACTTTTGATACTGCGAACGGATTTATTTATTTTCTTAGGAGAAATTACTCCTGTAAAGGTTTACATTCAATTACCCTAAAAAAAACATAAGGTATCAAAGTAACCCCAATGTCAGTTTAACTTTGATCACAACGTTTTATTTTTCTATCTTCATACATTTTTAAAGTATCGTTTCAAATTTTTTTACCGAGAAAGATAACAAAAAGTTGATGTTACTATTTTATTTTTGGATTTTTTTACGCCTAAGTTTAGAAGATATTGAAGTTTAAACTTTAAAATTGATCAATGTAACCCCAGTTTACGGTATGTAGATACCTATTTTTTTATGTTAATCAATGTACAGTCAGCATCAAATATTTTTTATTGTACCTAACAGTCAAAGTGGCCAAATGAAGGGTCCACGGAAAGAACATGTCTAGACTGTCTAGTCAATTCAAATTACAGAAGGAAAAACCACCTTACTTTCAACAGTACTGGACATGTTTTTTCCGAGGACCCTTCAAATAGTTCCGATACACCATGGGTACTTATTGTTTCTTAAACAGTTTGGCAGGTGTGTCACGACTATGTCCAAAAGTTTAGGATTTCCAGGCAGTCCAATATTTTAATACTTATAAAACAGCCGCTGAATCGAGCTTTTTGTTCATGTATAGAAAATTAAGTTTTGGTACCGTTAACTTCCTGTAAGTACATGAGTATGAAAATACACAAAATTATTTTATCATGAGAAATTCAATTCTCTCTTAATGAAATAAATGAAAAAATAAACCCTCCTTCTTATAGTACCGTCGCTATCAGGTATCGTACCGCGTAACTTCCAAAGCAGATAGAGTTCAAATATCAAACAATTGAGACTCAAATTTACTCTAATAGAATTTTCTAGTTACACGGTATTGCACTATCTCCGACGATATACAGGGTGTAATCGTTAAGTGTTGCCAGGCCATAATTCCGTAAATATAGCAGATACCAGAAAACTTCTAACTGATATCGAAAGTACGTTACCCAACGAGTAAAATTACACGTATGTATGGGAGCGTTTTAACTTAGTATTTTTAATATTACTCCATCTATTTAGAAAAAAATATTAATGCAATTTTACTCGTTGGGTAACGCCCTTTCGATATCATTTTACCTTTATTGCCATAAAGATAGAGGTGTTCAGATATTTTTGAGCACTCCAGACGCTACGATGACGACTCGGACTGATCGGATGACGACTGTAAAACATGAGAATAATCACCAGACACACTAACTATTCGTGCGCCTTATACTCTTTACAATAAGGGTCACAATTCCTGAGTTAACCATGTTGGTATTTAAACGCGGCGAACCGTAAAGCTAAACTGCAGATCCGTTCCAAAATGTCGGCATTATACTTTAGTTAAATCATTGACAGGCTGTCGAACCCCTTACTACCCATTATTGCTACTTACTCGTAATTTTATTCACAGAACCTTTATTCTATCTGCATTCTAAAATTGGCTTCATTGTACATTTGTTAGCCGCAGCGTGATATTTTTAGCCACAAAGCTCGGGAGTTGATATGATTGACACTTAAGTAAACAATGAAACTATATTTCTAAGGTTTCTTAATCTACTTGAACATGAAAAATACAATAATAATATATGTACCTTATCAACATGAACAAAAATACCAGTATGTAGTTGTTAATACTAATTTAATTACTTACCTATGTTTTAGCTTCTGTATATATTACATGATTGAAATGTGATAACTGATAAGTTAGACCGGATTACTCATTGCAAATAAGAAATAACTCCTAATCGTGTATAAAATTTGATGGACTCTTATGTAAGGTTTTTGTATACAGGATTTTCTTAATTTATACATCAAGAATCAAAAGAAATAAAATATTTGAAAATTGTAAGGGCATTTTAACTTATGTTAACGATGAGCAGTCCAATCTATGGTTAAAAGTGTGTAAAAGTTTCATTTGTGTCAAAGATCACGTGTCACAGGTCACATGTCGAAAATTAAGCGAGTGTCTTAATTATACCTACTCTAAAGAAAAAAATACTGTTTAAGTGTCTATGAATACGCATAAACTGCGCTACTTATTGAAACACTGTCAGATGTCCACAAGAGTTCACACCTTTTTCAATCAAAAACAAAACATCTGCGTATCTAAGTAGCGCCACCATTTGTTTTTATTTACACACATCTTGTCAAAACTACTCCAAAAAAAAAACGCGAAATATAATGTTCTCGCTAATCAGCTTCCGGTCTCATCTGTCGGGTCGGACACATCCTGGGCCTTCATAGAAAAGCAATCGGAACGTCGTAAATGTTAAGGGTCTGAAAGGCCCCCTAGGGTGCTGCTAAGGGCAGGACGATGTTTCTTGACACTGCCAGAAAAAGTACTTGGTAGCCCTTAAGTCCGTACTGTCGCCAGGGGTGTTATAAGGGAGCAAAAAGCGTAATTTAAAGCTGACTTAAGGTTTCGAATTAAAATGAAGATGGGACGGGGTCACGGGTATATGGAGAGTTAACTGGATTGCTTTTTATAGTGACATAGTCGTAGTAGGGAAGATAACAAATTAGGTAGCTATCTAGGGGTATTTAGCTGTTAGGTGAAAGAGAGTATTTGTTTGTAATAAAATAATAAATAAATAAATATCTTGGGACATCTTACACAAATCGACGTAGTCCCATGGTAAGCTCAATTAAGGCTTGTGGTGTGGGTACCAGGCGACGATATATATAATAGATACATACATATAGATACTTATACAGGGTGTAATCGATAAGTGTTTACAGGCCATAACTCCGTAAATATGAGAGATATCAGAAAACTTTTAACTGATATCGAAAGTACGTTACCCAACGAGTATAATCACATTAATAACTTTTTCTGAATAGATGAAGTAATATTAAAAATACTAACTTAAAACGCTCCCATACATTTAGTATGACGACTTACAGCCTTAGAATGTCGGTGTTGTAAGAGATAAAACTGTTAGAGATCCGTTATTTGTACGAATACATTGTATTAAAATAATAATACTACCGTTTATGAAATAATTAATTTTACATTTATTCTTAAATAAAAAAATATGAGTATTAAACTTGTCTTTGAATGAACGGTTACGTACTAAATGTATTGGAGGGTTTGAAGTTACTATTTGAGATATTTTTGATTTTATTTCAAAAAAGTTATTAGTGTAACTTTACTCGTTGGGTAATGCACTTTCGATATCAGTTAAAAGTTTTCTGATATTTCTCATATTTACGGAATAATGGCCTGTAAACACTTATCGATTACACCCTGTATACATAGACAGCCATGACCAAGGAACAAATATTTGTGTTAAATAAATACACAAATACTGCTCTCGCCGGGATTCGAACCCAGAACCTCCAGCTTTGTAGGCAGGATCACTACCAACTAGGCAACGGAGGCTGAGATATTTAGGTACTACTATTTACAACGTAAGAATTCACAAGTGTAATCCCAGCCTTAGTCATACAAATCCATACAAATTTCACAACGTCGAGTTAGCATGCGCAATTGTCTTCCGGCACCTTACGGGGAACAATGGATCTAGATGTATAGTAATCAGATCAGATGCCTAAGCGGTGGTCCGAGGGGAAATTACGCTTGCTGACTTAATTATTTATAGGCTGTCAGGTGAATGTGTATTGTTATTAAAGCAAATCATACAGGGTGTTTGGTTAGCGGTGTCGGAGCTTTTAAGGGCTTAAACTACAATCAATTTCATCGATAAATTACCATACAATTTTTGTTTTGTGCCAACGATAATTAAATGGCAGCCATTTTAAAATTTCAAACAGACGAATACGGGCGCACGTGATTTTTCTGGAATTATACGTTTGTTATCGGTCCTATCCTTGCAAAAAAAATCTCGTTAGAGAGCTCATTAGATAAGCAAACTAATTAAGCTAATCATTTGACTTAACTATTTGAAAAACAAGGCTAAAAAAATTTTTTTTAATTAAAAATAGTAAAAAATTCACCTTAATTTTTCAATTAATTTAATTTTGCATGAAAACTAGGTCGTTAAGATAGGTTTTTGGTGTTGTTATTTATTAGTACAGTATGTTAGCTAAAAAATAACACCATAATTACAGTTATACCTTAAGAACTTTAGGAATTACAAGTGCTCAAACATACACCAAAACAGCTGCATTTAGCGTTCCCGATGCAAAATCCATAAACAAATGAATGTCAGCAGTGTACTGACTAGTGAAGTGGCCGCCTTCCATCCATCCAGTGCATGTTTGAGCACTTGTAATTCCTAAAGTACTTAAGGTATAACTGTAATTATGGTGTTGTGTTTTAGCTAACATCCTGTACTAACAAATAACAACACCAAAAACCTATCTTAACGACCTAGTTTTCATGCAAAATTAAATTAATTGAAAAATTAAGGTGAATTTTTTACTATTTTTAATTTAAAAAAAATTGTTTAACCTTGTTGTTCAAATAGTTGAGTCAAATGATTAGCTTAATTAGTTTGCTTATCTAATGAGCTCTCTAACGAGATTTTTTTTGCAAGGATAGGACCGATAACAAACGTATAATTCCAGAAAAATCACGTTCGCCCGTATTCGTCTGTTTGAAATTTTAAAATGGCCGCCATTTAATTATCGTTGGCACAAAAAAAAAATTGTATGGTAATTTATCGATGAAATTGATTGTAGTTTAAGCCCTTAAAAGCTCCGACACCGCTAACCAAACACCCTGTATAGTATATGTAAACGGTAGTAAGAATGCAATATTTGTCACCACCCCAACTCCTCATGCGGGTGTCGTAAAGGTCGACTAAGGGATTGAAGTGTCAGTGACCATTATTAAATTTGATAAAAGATTGATGATGGGCAGTAGCGTTATCATAGTGGACACATTACTGCGATCGCCAATCCGCTTGCCCAGCGTGGCGATTATGGGCATTTACCTCCTAATGCGTTTATAAATATGCATAGATAATAGGAGACTCCGCTACGATATTTGAAAACAGTTTATGCAATACGTCAGCAGAAAACAAAAAAGAAACAAACCTAAAAACTTAGATTTTTTCATAATCACGTGCATTATTTATAAATGTATTTAGTAACACTTGAATCCCTTAATCGACTCTTAGGTACGATACCCAAAAGAAGAGTAGGGGAACTAGGGGCTACCCAAAGGAAGTGTTCCTTACCTACTTATTATAGTTGATAAAACGATACGTTTATAGGTAAATCGTTATGCTTATGCTGTCTAGCAACCGCTGTTAGTAGAAAAAGGCGAAAAATTTGGCGCAATAAGTTTTTCCTGTACAAAAAAACTTGTAACAGCGGTTGCTTTGCTACATAGAGTAGAGGTATCAGTTATGTGAGCACCTAGATTCACTACTTTTTGTGTTTTTTCTGCAATCAGTGGTTCGATGTTTGACAGTTTGTATCTACAAATCATTTACAATGTAATAATATTTCACAAAGCTTACATATTTTGTTATAAATTAAAGTTCTAATATAGAATTCTCAATACGTCTTGCAGTGTAGTCTCTAGGCACAGCGAGTGGGCGTGGCCAGCGCCCGAGGTGGGCGGGGCTTGCGGCCTGGAGGGACCGCCCAGCACTCAGGAGACCCAAGTTTGTTACTGATGTTGGAAATTTGGGAATTGTCGGGAAAAGAGTATTTTGTTACTGTTTATTTAAATATTGCTTAGTAATGAGAACGCATAAATGAACACGAATACCAATAACGTTACAGTAAAACTATAAATATAAACGCCAATTACTTACCTAGTAAATTATCTTAGTCGAAAGATGAGAAAAGAAACGTACTTACCTAAGCAATCCTACGATTATTTCGTGATCGTTCACATTGTGTAGGTATGTTGTTTATTTAAATAAAAAGTCCCCAGGTCCTCTTGAACATGTATGTTGAAGTAGTCCACAACACTGTAACGTTAGTTGAGCAATTTCCAAACAGTTTGTAGGTACTTACACTGGGTGTACCAACATTTGGATCACGACTTCGTTATTTAATAAAAATCGGTAGGCTACGCGAGTCAATCATGCTGACCAAGATCCGCCATATTTCTCAAAATGTCCCAGAAAGTTTGTATGGAAGTTTCCTTTTTTGTTACCAGATTCCTATACATTTTTGGTAATAAAAAAGGAATGGTTTACACAAAAATTTTGGGACATTTTGGGAAATGTGGTTGATCATCGTTGACTCTACCAGGCTACCAATTTTTCTCAAAATATAGACTTTATCCAAAATTAAAAAGTTTTGTGAAATGCTGTTTAACGATGCTTTTGTGTGTCTAGAAATAATAGTCAAACTTAAGTTTTCATATATCTAGCCTAGCTCTATCTATCAATTGATATTTATATGGACGCTTAAATCTACTTAATAAATATAAGACACAATAGTTATTTGTTGTACAAGGGAGGAAAGTGGTTGTTTAATTATCGTGCCAATATTGAGACCCGAGCTAGCGAGAGATTCCATAGTTTATAATAAAAATGGAATCTCGAGCGTTGCGAAGGTTTCAAGGCACGATAATTAAACAAACTTTGCTCCCATGTGCAACACAACATTTTTCCCCAAACTAAAGCGAGGAAGCAGCTACGAACGTGTAAAAAAACAATCAATGCAACAAATCAGTCTTTATTAAATAACTTAGAGTAGTTCTAGTACTACCTATAATAACAAAATATATTTTTTAGTTTTTAACTACAGCAACATGCTATAATATCAATATAATAGGTTATGAGATCAATTAATGTTGTAACTTGTATAAATTGCAATGTTAGCTTTCAAGTTTAATTTAATTTAGTAAATGACTAGGTCTATATGACTAGATTTTTTTTTATAATTACAATTAAACCTACCTACAATAATTAAATTGTCAAAATTTCTATGATGTTTAAGTATAAAATCTGTATCCGGCAGCTAAAACATAAATCATTTAAAAAAATGTGTGAGGTAAACTTAAATTGCCTACTTTTTGGTAAGATATTACATAGGAAACTTTCCTTACAAAAGTGTACATTCGAGTATTTTTTTATAAGTTGGCAACATTGACGTACAAGACGTCAGTGTTAGCGGGTTGCGTTCTGAATGTAAAAGTATACTGTCTGGTTTTTGTCCAATATGACAAGATTTTGCGATAGGTTTATAGGAAATACTAAAAATCTAATTTATTATCGTGAATAAATGAAATAATCTGGTGTATGATAAAATTTTTATGGTGTCTCTCAAAAAATAATTAGCGAATTATAGCCATACCAGCGTTTGACGTTCCAAGGTTTTGAACGTTTCACGGTTCATCTGTCAATAAAATTTACTTCCTTCACAAGTGATTAAAATGCAACTTCCCTCACTGAAATTAGTGAGGGAAGTAGGTGTTTCCGAGCTAGTGTGGGGAAAAATAATTGATAACCGAAGTTAGATACATCTTATGGATTTACCTTGAATCAAAGTAGACAAGACCATTCATTAATATATGTAGTACATTACGACACAAGTGCGAAAAACATGAAATCCGAAACGAGTGGCGATGTTTTAAAACACGACCGACAGGGAGTGTTTTAAATCGACACGAGACGAATTTCGTTTTTGCACGTGTCTCGTACGACGTTTTTTAGTGCAGATGGCCCTGCGAAGTTTTGGACCAGACGAAAAATTACACACTTCTCGCACTAGAGCCTAAAAAAGGCACCAACTGTACTAAAACATACGCTTTAATCCAGTCATTATACAGTCTACTTAGGTTTGACGTACGAATATTTAGACTTTCAATTTTACTTAAGGACGGACACAGCTTAGTAGATTACTAGCTGTTTCAATGTATTTAATAGTTTCCTCTTTACATAGGTTAAGGTTTCATTCCACGGTAATTTAGTCAGAGTTATTAATAATTTTGCAAAGTGTATACAAACGATACCTAGGCATTTATTTTAGAGGATGTACCAAATTGCAAATTTCTAGTACTAACGGCCACTGACCTATGCTGCGGACAGCAAACGGACATGGTGAAATTAAATATAACATTATAAGGGTCAAGTAGTTGCCGTGCCTTTTATCTTTATCAGAATATGTCACAAGTATTAGGCCAAACTAATTATTAAGTTTATTTCCAGTATAATTTAATAGGTACCCACCTACATTCAAACATTGTTCTTCATCCTGAAATGTCAATTGTACCTACACGTCACATGAAAGGTCTATGGAAAGAACATGTCTAGTCAATTCAAATTACAGAAGGAAAAACCACTTTACTTTTAACAGAATAAGGTGTGCATTTGCCCTGATTTTTTTAGGCTTTGGACATGTTTGCATTCTATAAAAATAATCATATTCAGTACAGGTAACTTTTTTGATTAATTCATGAACAGAAATAACTTACTAAAGTAAGTTCATAGTATTTAAAAACTTCGGTAAAGGCATCACTTTGGCCGAAAACCATCGTCATGTCAATAGTTGATTAGGTACTCTCACCATCATGAACATGTATAGGTATATTACATACCAGGTGACACCAATTTAGCCTCAACATTGTATCATGTTTATGGTACCTTGTTTGCTCCAGGTAGGTACCTATCTATACCTATCCGTAATATGATGGGGACTAATTATAGTCCAAATAATAAACACCAATCTAAACCCGCTGGAAGCAAGCAGCGCAGAACCGGTCATATTGGCGATCATTGGGGAGGCCTATGTCCAGCAGTGGATGTCTCTTGGCTGAAATGATGATGATGACTGCCCAAACTTTTGGAGTGTAAAGTAATTTACCATGTAATTACACAGAAATAGCGACTATTAGTAACTTTTTCTACTCCCGTACTTTTATTTGTCATTTACATGGTCGTGAACACACCATTAAGCCCCTACCTTACAGATGTCAAGATAAGTCTATATTGTCTATTCCCTATAAACGCATTCGGATTTACACGCAGTGCGTTTTTTGCATTTTAAGACACCTCGTGTATACAAGACTTAAAGAAATACATGGCTGGCAACCTAATTAAAAAACGATAGAGCTATCTTTTTTAATTTTGACGTCTCCCGCCCGACCTTGATGATTAATAAAATTGTGTTTGACTAAGAATATTACTAAAACTCACAATTTTATTTAAAAGTAAATGTGTGGTCGTAGAAAAAGAATTGTATGCAACATTGTTTAACCGAGTCAAAAAATGCTCGTGGCGTCTTTAATAACAATTTTCGGCTTCGCCTCAAATTGTTACCCACGCCACTCACCTTTTTTGACCTCTCTTAAACAAGGGTTGCATAAAATACTATCAGATAAGTGCTGACAATGTCTACTTATTTATTTACTATCTGTCCTTATAATGAAATGCTTGTTTTTGAATGTGTTGAAAATAATCGTCAATCCCATTGAATTTGTTTCAAAGTTGCTTTCTGTAACTTATAATTTATCTAAGCGACATCACAGCAGTATTCGTTAACCATCATAACAAATGATCCAACAAAACCTCATCTCACGAGTAGTTAAAGTCAATTCCCAGTGAAATTCCATCATCGTCAGTCTAACGTGGTTTAATAAGTGATCCTCGGGCGGTCCCGAGCGGTTGGTCCAGAGAGATGCTGTGCGTCTCATCTCTAAAGGCATCCCTTACCCACGCGCCGCCGCGCGGTCTCTAAGGGAAACCTCGAACCGACCTGCCATTAGATAACTCAACAACGCCCGCGACGCACGCAAATAAACTTTAAAAATTAAAAAAAATATATACGACACAGGCTGGTTTTTAAAAACAATCGCTCAGTTGTCATTCGAAATTTGAATTTGTTTAAAAATGTGGCGCCATCTAGGGCAGTCGCGCCGTCCCGCTCGTAAGGCGAGGGCGTGTCCCCTGGGCGCCTCCCTCGGGGGGTCGGGGGCTCCGCGGCAGGCACTCGGCGCTCTCCCGCGACGCTTGTTAGTGTTCCGCAAATCCACAGCGGGATCGCCCGTACAACCGGGACCCGATCCCCTAACGCACATACGATATCGAGCTGTCATTTGCAAACTTTAGATTCGCTATTTTCGGCTAACGTGCAATATTCTCTAGTGTTTTTCAATTAGAGTTCTAGTAATATTCTCAGTTTTTAAACATTTATTAAAGTTTTTAAAACTATGCAACGGACATTATAAAACGAATCTCAAATATACACTCCATCTGAAAAAAATAGCAACTTTCAAAACACTCGAGAACGTTCGATTCTAAATTCGAAAACGGCGCGCTAACCGTTCGTGCGGGTTCGGCAGTGTTCGCGGGTGGTTCGGGCCGGTTCGCGATTCGGTCGGACGAGTTGAACGCGGCGGCGGGCGGCTACTCGGGGTCGCCTTGGCCGCCGCTGGAGCTCGATCCGGTGGGATGGGGTCGGAAGCTGTACCCGCCGGCCGCGCCGAGGTCTTCAGGTATTTTCTTCACTTTTGTTACGTTCGATTTTGTAGTTTTTTTTTTTATGTTGGCACAACAAAGTGGCTCCACTCCACCTGATCGTAAGTGAAAAGTAGAGCCCAAATCGCGGCGGCAACGAACAGAAGACAATCAGTAACCTGTTAGTTGCCACCGCCTTGCTGTTACGTGCTTTTTGGTACTTTTGTTGCTATTTTGTTTTCTATGCCTGTAAGGGATTCATTTTTAGGATTTGGGCATGTAAAGGTACAAAAGTCCGTGTAATTTTCAAAATACTTTATTTTTTGTTTAAAAACGGTTTGGCTTGGGTATATTTAATGCAAAAAATAAAATAAACTTTGCTACCTGCTTGTACAGTCGACATTAAAGATATCATTACAGTTTAGGTGCCAAAAATATATTAACGCGACTTTACTGCCTTAACATTAAGGTCGTGTAAATATATTTTTAAACCGTAAAGATATCTTTGACGTCGACTGTACAATCAAAGGCAAAATAAGGTGTATATTAAAATGCTCAAAAATATGTCCCAGTGCACTTTAGGTGTGATAACTGTAATAAAATCGTCCTAACATAAATATGTTAGGACGATTTATAAATATAAGAGGATTATTTCTATACATGTTTTTGCACTTGACTGTACAGGGTGAAACATGAGCCGTGAACAGAAATACGTTTTTCTAACTCTATAAACAACTAACAAAAAATGCAAAAAATTAATAAGCTTGTAAATTTTTAAATAACTTGTGGAGTAATTTATTATTAGTTGTTTATAGAGTTAGAAAAACGTATTATTTTTTACGACTCATGTTTCACCCTGTATACATGCTTACAAAAAGTTCTACCTATTTATAAAATTTTACACACTCCCGACGGTAACGCTACATATCATCTTACCTTACTATATGTTGTAAATTGAATCGGTTTGATTATTTATTTTTATTTGATTTTCGCTGGTATTAGAAACAATGCAGACTGTAATTTATTTTAAATAACGATTGTAGTTATTTCTTTCTGTCTATTGCGTACCAAAATACTTTAACTTATTCTTTATGCTAAAACAAAAAAAAATGATTTATTTTTGTTTCTGTAAGACTGATTCTGAGTCCATTGTATACGGGGTTTTAACGAATACGAAAATTGTAGCTTCTAACCCTGTTTACTTTTTAATTAATAATAAATCAAATTCATTTTATTGATAAAATATACAATTTTTACATGTCGGCACTATCAAATATACATTCTTACATCATTATTAAGTAGGTCCATATTAATTGAATGGATTAGTAATTAAAATAGCGGTCAAGTTATGAGAGTCAGGTAACATTTTTTAATAAAAAATACTAAGTCACACTAATTACGATCATATTTTTATAGCATTTTATGCAACTCTTGTTTAAGAGAGGTCAAAAAAGGTGAGTGGCTTGGGTCACAATTTGAGGCGACGAGCATTTTTTGACTCAGTTAAACAATGTCGCATACAATACTTTTTTTACGACCACACATTTAAATAAAATTGTAAATTTCAGAAATATTCTTAGTCAAACACAATTTTATTAATTAACAAGGTCGGGCGGGAGACGTCAAAATTAAAAAAAGAAAGCTCCTCTATGGTTTACTGTTCATCTGATTTTTTTTTAATTAGTTTGCCAGCCATGTATTTCATTAAGTCTTGTTTACACGAGGTGTCTTAAAATGCAAAAAAACGCACTGCGTGTAAACCCGAATACGTTTATAGGGAATAGACAATATGACAAGTAAAAGTACGGGAGTAGAAAAAAATATTTATACAATCAATTTTGATGTACCGGAATTTTCCTGATGTTTTCAAGTAATCGAGGAAAAATGGTAATTTTGTCGTCAGACAACTCTTAAGATTTAAAAAAGTCAGCCCGTTTAACTATACATTTTTGGTGGGTTTTAGACGTTCTTGATTTCGTCTCTACAATTCAACTAACGACATTATAAATGTTTTTTTTTATTGGAAGAAATATAAATCTGATAATAAAATGGTTTCCAGTTGTCCTGTAGGTATTTCATGAATCTGTCCGAAATCAGCATTTTGCAAGATGGATACTATGACTATTAATATTTACCTGACCTACCTGTATGACCAAAAAAATTGTGCATTTCCGTTGTCTGCAAGTTTCTGGGGCTTACAATAGATCCAAAAAGTTTTATGAAACATTCAGAAGGGTTGAAATCATGTAAATTGTTAGGTACTAGGTAAGAGGTACTGCTGTAATTTTATTTTTTTTATTTAAATCTAAACAAATCCGCTAATGGGGCCTATTATTTCGCCCAAAATGCACTTTTTTTTTACCTCCGTGTATGCCTGTACCCAATGTTCAGATTTTGACTCATGTACCTACTTATTATCTAAAGATGCATGCAGACCAAAAGAACATTCGCTGTTCTATCCCCCACTCTACGAAATCAACGAATCACGTTTCGTGTAACGATCGAATTTCGTAGAGTAGGGGGATAGAGCAGCGAATGCTCTTTTGGCCTGCATGCACCTTTACTAAACGAATGGTGTAATGCAAACCTGCACTTAGATTATAAATATAAATGACAATAGCCTGCACTGTATCGTTACTTTCTATTTTAACTGCCAGCGGCAAACGTGACCATTATCTAATCCTATTTAGTCAGTAAAATAAAATAGTTATGAAGATATATGTCAATAAATAACTGTCTATACAAGGTGAAACATGAAGAAACCGGATAATTTTAGTAGCGTATTTTTGAGACCGTAATAAGCAAAAAAATTAATGTGGTGATCCACATCGAAATATGTTTTTTTTCGTCATGTGTAATGTCGCTATTAATGCTACATTTTTGTTACAACGTGAATTAATTAAAATATAACATCACTTTGTTAAAATAACTTTAGTTTAGGAATTTTCATTTTCTCTGATACGATCAAGGACATAATTTAATTGAATCTTTAGAAGGAAAGAGAATTTTTGAGAGATAATTTGAGATCTCGGTACGGGAATTAGGTTTATTTTAATTTTATTTTGTTTTACCACTATAAGTTTTAGAATATTTAAAAAAAATTCTTTTACATTGTATGGGTTAGGGACTTAAATTGCGATATTATGGATAGGTACAATTTTAAAAAGGTAATTTTCATATTTTTCATTAACAGCATAGAATCTGATTCTATGTTTAGGGTTTCGTTTATTTTGCTTATCTGAAATATGTTTTTGCAAATTTATGAAGATAATTCTTTACTACTTTTTTTACGCAATGACCACAAAAAAGCAAAACCTATAGAAAAATAAAATATTAGTAGTGATTTTTACATCGACCTTTTTTAATGAGTTGGAGTTTGATGTCATTTGAAATTTTTTTATTGGAAAAATTAAATCCTCAGTATTAAATCTTTATCAAAAATCATGTAAACCGGGCAGCGTTAAAAATCTCTGCCTCATCAATGATGCACCTATTGTCGTTCATATTCTTCCAAAAACTAGGGGTGCTAGGATCTATCCAAGCCTAGTCTAATCTAGCCCCCTAATCATAAAAGTCTCCTAACTTTAACAACCCGCTAGCTGTGAATTGTCCTTTTCACTCTTATAGACATATTGATAACACCGAAAGAGACAAACAATACTTAGCGGTTTGCTACATAAGTTTTTGAATAAGGGGGTAAGGGTGCGGCTCCACTGAGGTGAAGAGGAGCGGAGATGTGCAAAATTGGCCAATGAGACCGCATGACAGTGTTTCGAATTTTGAATTTGAAGAATGTAATTGGTAAATTTTGCACATCTCTCCTCTCCGCCTCAGTGGAGCCGCACCCTAAGACTATTGTCTAAATCTAGTTTCGTTTCCAGGGGGCCTGATGTTCGGCCTGCACCACCAGGATGCGGGTGGGCTGCACGCCCAGCCACGAGGTCCTGTGACGTCACTCAAAGAGGAACCTCTTACGAGAGCTTGGATGACGCCCAGCTCATTAGTTGACAACACCAAGTAAGTCCGATCAATTTTTGTTATACATAGCAGGGTCTTGCAGATTCTTTTGGTATTAGGTTACAAATCTTTTCTGTGGACATATGACAGTTAACCCTAATTTTCTTCTTTGGACAAATGCAAGCAAGATGGCTTCTGGTTCTTAATAGTTATGTGGTCAAAACAAAGTTTAGTATGTCCCAGAACCGTTAAGTTTCCTGTGAAAGACGCCCGTTTTCGCGAACACTGTATGACCAAGGAGTGAAAAGATTGCCAGAGTTCCTCCTTGGCGAAGTGAGTCTGGAACCAAAGTTTGAATGAGCTATTAGTTGTAGTGATAGATAAGTTAGATAATTTAGTTCTGCGGTATAGGTAGGAGAATCTTGACAAAGCTACAAAACGAAATCATACTATAAAAATAATAGTTTCACATCTTTCAAAAATTATAAAGGTGGAACTTGTTATTTCATCAGCTACACCTACCTGTAATCTTGTAAATAAAAATAGAATATGGGCATGCATAGAATGTAAAACGGTCTAGGGACATTGTAGTTAATTGTAAGTAAAATTAACAGTGGTCGTACTGTATGCACATATTGCACATGTGATTAAACTGAGACCACGATTAGATATTTTTTCGGCAATGCTTCATAGCATTAAGTTTCATCAGATGCCCAACAGTAATCAAAAGAGCGACCCAAAAGCTAGTTAATTTTACAGTCAATAGTCGCGGAAAGGAAAATTACACATATTTTTTGTATCAAATTGAATAAGCATCAGGGAAATGGCTGTAGCATTTTCCATAATACAGTAAAGTTTCAATATCCCTCTGTATTTACACTTTTCATAAACCTTTTAGCCACCGAAAAGAGCAGCGCAATAATATTGTTACGGCAAATCGTATTAGATCCGCAAAGTGAGCAAACGGCACCAAATGTCTGCGTGGCATTAAATAGCTGTATGGGATTAACAAGGGGACTCTATGGTTATTTAATCCTATGTTTATAAATAGAGTCCGTTTCTACGTTTTGACTGGTGCCCACTGGAATATTTTTGCTGAGCTCTAAAATAAAAGGGTAACTATACGATTTTCTGTACCTAATGGAATTATATGCATAGTCTGTGGTGCACTTCTGATTCCATGATATTTAAGAAATTCAAATGGCAATGATCTTTGAAACGCAAATCGTATTTATTTATACTGGTACCACTAGGTGCTAAAGTTTTTAAAGGTAAAACAAATGGAACTGTTCGCTAAGCTTAATATGTTAATATCCGTATGTTTACCTGTTAATATGTTTACAGTACCTATTATTAAAAAATACTTTGACCAGACCTGTAACAGTAAAAAAGAAGTCAAAAGTAATATACTTACAACATGTAACCATCTGTCAATACTTCATCATCATCATCATCATCAGCCAATTGACGTCCATTGCTGGACATAGGCCTCCCCCAGAGAGTTCCACAAAGTCAATACTTATGAAAATAAAAATCTGTAATATACCTTTTATAATTGGCACATATTCCGGATTACACTTTGGATAAAATGGCTGGTTTAATTAATTATTTAATGTAAACAAATGTAATCTGTTGCTCCAAATCGAATGAAAGTAACCTGTTAAAACCGCGTTTGGTTTACATATTCACTAAAAATACTAACCATGAAATAACACTATTTCAACAGTTACATACGCGATATAATCCGTTTAAATAGTTTTATTTCATGAGTGATCATCGCGGTAACCGAAGAAAATAGTACATACTAACAATCCGAAACTCCATAAACTTCGCAAAACCATTACTCCCCCGTCATTATTCAACCTGCTACCGACCTGCCGATGCACAATGACTTCATTATCGACCAATCAGGGGCGAGCGCGCGATAATGAACAGTAACAAGTGCGTATTCATAGATGGCGCCATTAATCATACTGGGGGACACGGACCGCTGTCCCGGTTTTTTGGGGTCTGTTATTGTATCAGAAGCTATGTAAATGTGTTGTTGTAACGTTGATTTTAAAGAATTTTGTATTGTTAGAATAAATACGAATAATATTAATTTTAAACATTTGATAGGTACTAAAAAATACAATTATATTTTTGAATAAATGCACAAATAATATCGAACGTCTTTATGGATTCTGTGAAAAAAGATAGTAGTACCACAAAAGACAGGTCTCAGGATCTATAAATGTGTACATTTAGGCTCTATTATATGTATTTTATTAGTTTGAATGCGCAATATTAACGGATCGCGAAAATAGAAACTATAACATTGTGCACCCAGGGAGTAGGGAGGTATGTAGGTGGAGGTATTACTAACGAGAGTCTTTTAACGACTCGTGTTTGTAATCCCCATACCGAATGTAATACAAAAATGTTTTAAAAGTTTTATTAAATAACTTATTAACATTTCCATAACTCCCTAGGGAATTTCACTTTTCTAGGTTTAAAGACTCCCTCGAAGCATTCAAGCGATGCTGTAACGCTGTAAGCTGTAACGAAAAAATATTAAAAAAGTGATATTTGATCTCTTACTCTCATTCTGCTCTCTTCGGTGGCCACTACGATCATGTCGACAAGTTTCTTAGGGACATTGTTAATTCTTTAGTATCGCATATAAGGCGCTTTAATCGATTTATCGCATATAACGAGCTTTCGGATGACTTTACTGTTCTCACGGGCCTGAAGCAGGGCGATGCCCTGTCGCCTATGCTTTTTAATTTGGTGCTGGAGTATGCCCTAAGGAAAGTGCTTACGCTAGATACAGGGCTGCACTTGAATGGAGTTCATAAGGTGATTGGGTATGCCGACGATCTAGCATTGCTGGGAGAAACCAGAGAAGAAGTTTCGCTGTCTGCAGTTGTTTTGGAAGCTGAAGCGAAGAAGGTGGGCCTAAGTATTAGCCATGAGAAGTCAGAATACCTCCACATGAAACGTTATAAAAACGCACGCGTCAAAAGGGAGGACCTTCATGCTGGAGGTATCGTGTACAAAGGGGTGGCCAAATTTAAATACTTGGGCTGCGTCATCACAGACACCGGTTCTCGAGATGAGGAGATAGACATCCGCGTCCAAAATACGCTGCGGTGCAGTGCCGCCCTCCATAAAGTGTTAGTGTCCACGATCCTAAGCCGAAACACCAAGCTACGCATTTACAAGACAGTCATAAGGCCGATACTTATGTATGGATGCGAGACTTGGACACTAACACTTAAAGAAGAACATAAAATACAAGTGGCGGAGCGGAAGGTCCTTCGCAAGATTTTGGGCCCGGTGAGAAGAGAGGACGGAAGCTTCAGAATCCGGAAAAAACGCCGAGATCAGAGATCTTATACCCGAGCCCGATATAATTGGCCAAACCAAAGCCCATTGTCTCCGCTGGCTGGGTCACGTCATAAGGATGGAGGAAGATCGGGGTGCTAAACGCGCATACTTGGGTCGTCCACTAGGGCGAAGACCTGTCGGGCGTCCCAGGTACCGGTGGAGCGACGTCGTCGAGTTGGACTTGCGCGAGCTGACGGAAACAGATTGGAGGGAAGCAGCGCAAGATCGGGACCGGTGGCGACAACTCGTGTCGGAGGCCAGGACTCGCTTTGGGTCGGTGCGCCAGTGAGTAAGTAAGTAAGTAAGTAAGTAAGATATTTGATCTAAGACACAACAACCTATTGTATTCAGTAATGGTTTTTACCGCATAACATTAACAGCAAAATCAAATTTTCCATCACGCCCACAACTAAGATCACTTGTTTTTCCAACAACCCCAAAGCGTATTTGTGCAACAAGAGTGAGCATTTGGTACAGTTAGCGTGTAATATGACGTATCTATTGACGGTAGAATTAGCGGGTATTGTGTACGCAGCGCAACCGCCCCATCTGTCGGGCTGGATGCTCAAGTGTTTGTTATTCTATCTGTGCTTTATTTAAATATTTTATTTTTAATTTGTATTAATGGGGCCCCATCCATCGATTTAGTTATGAAGCTAGAGTTTTCTGTTTTGATAAAGTAGCCTAGTGTGAAATGCAAAAAAAATACGATTATACTACGTTTTGTTAGTACAAATTTATGAAACACAATTCCAAGTCTATGTTAGTTCCAAATTAAAATTAGTATGAAGAAGTTTCTTAACACATTTTTCACCGTCATCAATAGATTATTTTATGGTTATTTTTATTGATATCAAATTGATGCCTGCACGACAATAGCTCAGTAAATTCAAAATAGAAGTAACGAAAATACATTAGGAAGAACTGAACTAAAAGCACCACCGTGGGTCGGAGTAATATGAAAAAAAAAACATCAATTTTAGGATTACAAAACTTTAACATAAAACTAGGGTAGTTTAGCCGGTTTTCGGCCAGTTTACCAAAATTTTGAATTTAAAACTATTTTATGAATAGTGCACTTAACAAATCCAAGTAATGACTATATTTTTAGACTAGAAATATGATGAAATTGTAATTTTTTTATTGAACTTTATGCAATATGATGCATAATGATTTTTTAAGATAATAAATATCAAAAAGCGGCGATTTAGCCGGTTTTCGGCCATTTTTTTTAGTTTTCGGCCGCTTAATCATCAATTCTCGGCCACTATTTATAATTTTAGTAGTGAGTCTTATTCCATAGTCTGTAGGGTTTATTTTTAAATCAAACGAAAAGTATATGAATCAATAAATGTATTAGAAATATTAGGAACATTATAAGGAACTTTTATGTACTTAACTATTATTTTATTTATTTATTACTTTGTACTACGTCAGTGGTAAACAAAATGACGGCCCATCTGATGGCATGTGTTACCATAGCATATTGAATTTCTTCTAAAAATCACTTAAAACTTAGTAGGAACTTCTCTTGAATAACATAACACAAAAACAATATATTAAAATAATGAAAAACCTTCGTCGCTGCTACTCAATCCCGCATCTGCTTTATCATCTGTCTTACGAAAAGACGGCCGACAACACACAATTTGAACTCATTATTTAAATTCTGAATTTCGGCCCTGTTTTAATCAATGCAATAAATAAACGCGGTATGAAAACTAACATTGTTAAAATTACTTTGGACATGAGATTAAATAAAAACATTACATGAATTAAAAAGTGTGGATTTTGTCTGTTTCTTATCGCTTTATTTTTAAGGGCCGATAATTAACGTATGATGCGTCTGTTTTCGCCCGGCATAAATGAACAAGGCCGAAAACTAGCTTGTCATAATCCTGTTCTCGGCCGCCAATTACAAAATATTTAATAGTACGTTTTCATTAAGTATTATTTAGAATACATGTGGCCGCCAGTTAACTACATTAATTAAAATGTATTAAACTTCACATTAAAACACAACATAGCTCACGTATGCTTTTATTTTAGTAAATGTATGCAGTTAAGACCTACGAAGTTCAAGGCCGTTCTCGGCCGGGCGGCCGAGAACGAAATATTTCGTGAATTTGCATTTAGCTACCCGGCCCTCAAATTTTAATAGTTTCTACTTTATATTCCATGAATTTTGATCAAAATATCAATACTTCGACTAATATTCTACACACTTAAACATAAGCAATGTTATAAACAGCAAAGATACAATATTTTTACTCACCTCGAAAAAAATTACTCGCGCAATTTTTTACTTAAAATGGCGACACATCTACACAGCCTAAATTTTGTCGACGCACTGACCAGCCAATTGGAACATTATTAGGCAGCCAGTTTAAAGAGGTGTAGGTGTCAAGTGAAATTACCCGATTAAAGTGTTGTTTTGCATAGATAAGATAGGGTAAAGAGTTCTTGTTATTTTCGTTTTACTACGTAGTGGCCGACAACCAGAAGTGGCCGGCGAACCGGCTAAACTACCCTATTTCGAACAAAACTCGAACAAAAACCTTACACTGAACATGGCACGACATGCTCTTAGCCGGTTTTCTAGTTAACATTTGAGAAAATACCTATCATTATTATAGGTGATTTAAAAATTTTGTCGACTCTTCAGAAACTTCTTAAAACCTAGGGGACTATTCTGAGCCCCAAAATCTAAGAGGCAACGAAAATTCACTTTGTTTTTGGCCACTTTGTATAAAAAAAACATTAAAAAAGGTTTTATTAAAATTAAAATGTAATCATACAGAATTAGTAACCCTGGAGGATTAATTGTTTTATCCAATAATCAATTTCATTTTAGTTTAATAAAACACCACATGGCACTCAATATGTTTAATAAGTTTCAATCACAATTATCTACTACATCAGGGCCACAATGCGATGACAGCGTCATTTGTATCCAGCCTGGATCATTAACTTCGCTATTAGGAGCTTTTAATAAATTGCATTGTCTACTTGAACGCTAGTTTAAAAAAACAGCTGGCGTCGATTAAGTCGAGTGGGAGTGTCGAATCGGTCTTGTTGATAAATTAGATAGACAATCGAGTAAAATGTTGGACTTGTAAATAATTTCAACCAACTTTGGAATAAAAATAGTTATACCGTCTTATCTAATAAATAATAATAAATATCATGAGATTCATGAGACATCTTACACAAATCGACTTAGTCCCACGGTAAGATCAATTAAGGCTTGTGATGTGGGTACCAAGCGACGATATATATAATAGATAGATACACATAGATACTTACATATAATTATAGAGACAGCCATGACCAAGGAACAAATATTTGTGATAAATAAATTACACAAAGAATGCCCTCGCCGGGATTCGAACCCGGAACCTCCAGCTTCGTACGCAGGGTCACTACCAATTAGGCTACGGAGGCTGACAACTATCTAATCACACGCTTTGATTTTTACGATTATTGCTATGTTAAATTATGAGTGATGAATTGATGATATGTAGCCACAACTACAAGAAGCATGTCAGTGACTAAAGGTGGATTTAGACCAAGCGAGCATTCGCTCATTCTATCCCCACTCTACGAAATTCGTTTGTTACATGAAACGTGATTCGTCGAAATTCATTGATTTCGTATAGT